>VTPC01089669.1:72509-266226 GCA_011009095.1 Ignelater luminosus
TAATAATAATAATAATAATAATAATAATAATAATAATAATAATAATGCGATTTTTAATATCTAACATAATGAGAAAATTAGAGCAACTGTTGAAACATCAAAGAGCAAATGACAGCTGTAAGGAAAAATAATCTAATTATATTTAATATTTCTTATAATTTACGCAGTGACTGGTTAAGTAGATGTCAGTAGCAAATTGGTACCCTTTGCAATACGAGACAAAGTGTCAAAATTCGACTAATTAGTTATTGCAATCGTTGTTTTGATTAATGATAGTCAGCCGCATCAAAACACTTTATTAACTCTAACAGTTCATTATTCATTACTAAATTCATGTAATACATTTCTGAACACAGAACAGCTATGATGAAAAATTAATAAATCTAACGTAATTTAATTAAACAATTTAAATAATTTAGACTCAAAATTAATAAAAATTGTTTAGTTGATTGTATTTAATTGCTGCATCTCTGGTAGAAAATTAATCATGAAATAAAAATGGCAACTATTTCAAAAACAATGTAATGGCTATTCTACAAAAGACGAATAATTACATTCTTTCGGGCATGATGCTCTACTAGCAATTAAAAATGCAATATACAGAGTAACAATTATCAGACGTAAAAGTGGGTTGAATTGCAATTTATATGGAAAAATCAAAGTATCGCGAATGCTTGCCAGTCTAATTATTTAGCAGGAAAATTGCACCAAAAAAGTTGTAAAGTGATATATAAGGTATTTAGATCTATTCTTTTAATTAGTTTATTTAGTCCTCAAACACGTCAAGGGAAAAATTACGCAAATCTCAGAGACTGCAGTTCTTTGAATTTAAAATATATACATACATAACATTGCCTTTTTATTTATTGAAATTCTGTTGTTTTGTTAATTCCAAATATTAATCGTAAACACAACTTATCACTAGAGGAATCAAAATAAGAATAACAATAAACATCTTCTCGCTGTCAAGGTTTAAAACATGACGATTGATAGACACACACGTGGCCCTTGAATCTGAAACCGTAATCGAAAGGCAAGCTCAGATTTTCTGTGATATTAGTAACATATCCAGCAAGTAAACGCTTAGCCGGCAGGTATGGCAGCGGCCGACGATGTTTTTCGACGTCGGGCCATATAATAATATAATAGACCACCACGGCCTTTAGCTGGCCGTATCACCACTTGCTGCAGCTGCCTCCGAACGTACATAAAACGCAATATCACCTGTAATCAGGCTTAGATAGTTACGTATAAACTATTTTTTATATTGCATAGAATGAAGAAGGATGTAACATGTTATTCTTGACGCAAATGTAACGGCAAAGGAAATCTATTAGAAACATTCTTAAAAGATTATAGAGAATCCTGCCGGAAATAAACAATTAACTAATTTTCTAACATTTATAATTAATTAGTAGCGAAGATCTACAATTCTCTTCATGGGTGATTTTTAGTCATTGTCTTTAAAAGAAGGGAAAGTTTTGTACTTTTAAGAAGTGTTTTTGCTTGAACAAGCAGTATGAAAACTTCTATTCGCTTTATTATACTACGTACCTCAAAAAGCTTTTTGTCAGCTGTGAAGCATATAAGGACATGAAAATAGAAGTTGCTAGTAATCAACCTGGATTACCAGCGCTAAATCGGCACTCGGCTGACGTCGACGGTGCAGTGTTTGTTGAGAGTAATAAGAAGCTAGATATTATTATTTAATTTTCTGTTACGTAAACATTTTTTTATTTATAAGGTACTTAAAAAACATGAAACTAACCTTAATAATTGCCAAAAAAGTCTTTCTAGAAAAATAGAAAACTCAACTAACAAGTTTCGAGCAGTGTGGTATGTTACAAAACAAAGCCTGAATATAAATAAACAAAAAAATGCAAACATCATCAAATATTATTTTTGTAGATCGCAATATTAGTGAACCAAATGAAATCGCTGACTCGTTCAACAGATTCTTTATTAAATCAATTGACAAATTAAAATAGCACCAAGTACAAATACCGCACTTAAAACGTCTAACAATATAAATATTAATAACGATTCCATATAACACCAAATTCGTTCAGTATTTGAAACCCCTGCCAGTTTGGTTTTAGAAAAATCGTTCTACCCAGGATGCTATGTAAAAAAAACATTGGAAAGTTTCAAAAATAAGTTAAAAAAAATCGTCCGGTGTTCTTTCGGCTTCTCCTTGGCTTTTGATGTCTTAGACCATACGATTTTTTTAGACAAGCCGGAAATACATGGAATTCGAGGTTCAACCCCACGGACGGGCTGGATCCTTTCTATCAAACAGGAAGCAATCCGTATAGGTAACACAGACAAATTCAGTTTTTGTATCTACAAGTAGAGAATTAACAAATAGGGTACCGCAATATTAATAAATTTATACGCAGATTACACCTCAGCCACAATCACAACAGGCAGTGCTGAATTGTTTAGCAACATGGCTACCAAATGTGCAAAATACATGCAGTCTTGGTGCTAGAATCATAGTGTAATCCTAAATAGTCAAATAACTGACCTTATAACCTTTTCACCTCTAAAGGGCTACAAGGTGAACTTAGCGTTAGAATAAACAACTCTTTCAAAAAATGGCAATGCCACCAAATTCTTAGGACTATATATTGATGCTCATTTATCTTGGGAATATCATATCAATTATACTGAAGATAAACTAGCAAGTAAAAATTAGCAAACCTACAGTTGCGTAAAGTTGCGGATTAGAATACTGGAAGATGTTTCTATTCCAGCTGTATTCATTCAATTCTGTCATAACTACTAAGATGTAAATATTCTTCAAAATAGAATATTGGGAAGCATGTTTTCAAAATGAAAAGTTATTGCTTTTTAAATGATTACTGATGTTTTAAATTCTGTGGTGTATGGCGTGATGAATTTTTTCTGTATCTGTTTGACTGAGTTATTTTCTTATTGTACTATTCTAGATTTTGCACTTCTGTGTTTTTATAGTCCTTAAGTTACAACTTGTATTTGTTTACATTAAGCAAAATGAAAATCTCAATACTTCTTTGTAAGTCGAAAAAAATAAAGAAAGGAAAAAGCTAATACAGGAAAATAATTCTATAGAATGATAAATTAGGAAAACTAAAACTATTTATTTCCAACACTACTCACATAATCAAATACAGACAATCAACATGATTATTTGATTACAAATGTAGTCATGAAGTCATGCTCACCAACAGATTCTATGTATCCAAATATATAAGTATATCTGTAGCATTATGTTTGAAATAAAAAAGTTAACATTGCATTGTATAAACAAAACGAAGTTAATAGAGTATTTAGTAACAAAAGTAACTTTTTTTGAATTTTTTTCCTAATTTTATAAATATAACAGAGAATTAAACTTAAGTAGGACAACCTGTATTTTTAAATCAATAAACTTACCAACTCGACTGATAGAAAATATGATTAAACTCTATTTAAAGTTATATTCCTCTTTGTATTACTCTGTGGACCCGTTTAGATCAGAAACCACCCTGTGGTTTAATAAATAATATTTACATATTGTGAATCATTTTCTTTTTTATACAAAGAAATTTCCTTTTTCCAAGTTAGGGGCAAACTAAAAATAGTGGGTATTTTACTTTAAATTGCATACAAACTCCATAGAAGAAAGTTTGTGTTGTAATAAATCTTTAATATCGAAAGAGATAATCAATTCTGACTGTCGATGAATTATATTTTATATAAAAGTATTCGGAAAATACGGAAACGGGACAAAGGATTCCTAATAAAAGGGATTTCACTGTAATATAACAACACGGGGAATTAGGGTAAATCGCTAGGGAAGACGACTTGTGTTCTGTATGTAAAACCTAGAATTTCTGTAAAAGTGTAAATTGAAAACAATAAAAAACATAGGTAACTTCGATATGCAAGCTTCACTGAATACAAATTTACATTTTTCTGTCCCGCAGGAAATGCAACGCGCTTCTTTTACTTCCACAAATGAATTTAATGCGTCATAAAAATAAAGAGTTGGTTCAGCTCCGTGAGTAGAATTTGTATAAAAGTGTAGATGCTTTAATAAAAAATTAAGGCACTTTTATTCTTAACTGAATTAAAATTTTTCTTTTCTTCGCTTTCGATTGGATTTTCCTGATGTATTGAGAAGTAAAGCCCGAGGGCAACTGATGATTGAGAAAAATTGAATGCATTTTGTAGTATTCTCTGGAAATCTTTTAGATGATGTGAATCGACTTTGACCAATCAAATAAAAGAATAAAAAAAATATATCAAAAGTATTTCAAAAACTGATTTTATTTTTTGAATTATGATTTCGAAAAGCTTTGTTTCAGTTTCTAACAATAATATTTGACCATTCTTTGATAACATACTTCTAACTTAAAAAATTTTAGTTTATTTAGGTAATGATATAAGATTAGCAAAGCTTTCTAATATTAACAGTCTAACTACTGCAGTAGGCCAGTTTATTTGCTTAATAATAATAATAATAATACCCACTTATAGTGTAATTCAGTTTGTGAGGGTTACATCAAAGAAGACCACCTAATCTTTATCCAGTTCATGAAACGGACAGTTATTCTATTTGTAAGTGGGTGCATGTTTGAACATCTATTATAAAGAAAACATTTAATTTTAAATTCTTCTTTCATTCGACCAATTAAACTAAACTCATTGATAACTAATACGCTATTTTCGAGTAACGAAGTTATCAAGTCTGAAGAGCTAACGAGGCGTGTAAACCAGATAATGCATACATCATTGGATGCATGAGAGCGCTCCAGAAGATCTTTACATCACTCTGTATTCAAAATGCACATAGATGTGATACGATACTGAAATGTGCAATAGATAAAGAGACTAAAAAATTGTATAGTTTAAGTGTAATACAGATTTGTGTACAGCTAAGACATAAAATATTAATATGTTTGTTAAATGTGAAAAAAAAAGTTAAAATAAATACAATTAGATAAACGGTTTAAAATAGACATCGTAGATAATACATTTGAGTAGACCAACAATGTACGTGTCTACAGAAAACCTCACAGATGAACTAAAACAATCAAGAAAAATAAAGTTTTTACCGTTGGGTCAAAGTATCTACCTATTTAAGACAGTAGAAATCTCAAAGTACTTCCTTCTAATGTGCTTGAAGTAATAGATTCTGTAATTGAGCGTAACGCATTTTTTGCCCATCCTGAAAACTTCCTCTTTGCAATGATCATGGATGAGAGACAAGAGGAAAGGAAAATTAATCCGCACTTTTTGTCGCTGAAATTAAACTTTGTGTTACCGACTAAACGGAAATAATTAACTAAAATCTTGTAAATTATCCCCTTCGGATTTTTACGTAATAGTAGCAATAAAAGCATTTTATCATTGATCCACTCTAAAGTTGTATCAAAATGGGCCATCATCAACATTCCTAAAGCGAACATGTTACGGACACGCAGACGTGAAGCCAAAGTCTGTGGTGCTCAAAATCGAGATGGGTACATCAGGTCTATACCGTTTTGAAGGTGTATAATGCCTAAATTTGAACATACGAATTCTTTAAAATTATTAACAAATAAAAAAAAGATAATTCTGATAATGTCATGGTTTACCCAAAATCTTCTATTTTTAAAGTCTTGCACTAAAGGAATATGTCGCTAAATTAAAATAAAATAAAATTGTTTTCTTTTCATACTAAACAAATTTCCTGTCCTATACTAATAGTTTATCCTACTCAGTAATGCAGAATAATCCCTTAATCTATTCATCTTTCTTTTAAATTTGAATCAAAATCACCCTATTGCGTAGTTGATACGATCATCAAAAACCAAACAATTTCGAATATAACAATGTAGCAATAATTTACTTTAGCAAAAGAAAAGTTGCTTTTATATTTTTCTTGCGAAATACGTCATTTTCTAATATGTAAAACCATCTTTTAACATCTTTCTGGTTTTTGACGAATGTGTTTACATCCGGTAACACTATGAGCATTTTCATCCAGAGCAATGATTACGTTGTTTATGTCTTCAAAGTTTCTAAACGAAAACAAACTAGCATCCAACCATGTCCCCCAACGAGTAACTTTTATGTAATGTTTTAAACATCAACTTTCTATGGGATTTTTAAAAATACCTTCTTTAGGGTGCTGATGAGTTTGTCAACATCTTCAAAGTTATTTCGAATGAATTCACTAATGCGGTGAAAAACTTGTGCTGTGTATGTAACTTGCATCATCTTGGGGAAAAAAGTTTCGATGGTACTTACCCATATATAATTTTCTACGATATCTTTTTTTATCACTTGCATTGTTTTGTCCTACGTTTTTGGCACATATTATCTACGTGGAGTGGATTTGTCAGTAATACGTCTATTTATGTATGTTTCCAAAAAAGTGCTCTCTAATTGGTATATTTGGTGCTAGAAATTTTCCATTAAATTTTGTAAATTTACCATTTAAATTTTCAAAGTGTGACTTTGTTGCACAATGTTGATCAACACTCTGTTTTTGCAAATAAAAAATGTTCTTATTATCATGTAAGACCGTATTTAACAATTGCGGTCGCGAACTAGTCATATCGAAAAAAAGGCTCACAAGAATTGAATTAAAGTACAGTATTCATCAAAAGTATATCTACCTATATCAATAATTTAAAATTTAGAGATAGTTTCGCTTTTGGAAATTTTAATCTTAGAAATACTTTACATATTATGGTTAATAAGATTTTAAATAATTAAAAAATTTAATTCAAATATGTAATTTTAAAATGTACCAAACATATATCTGCAATCCAATTAATTTTAGAAATTTACAAGTGAGACGCGTTTGTTACCATCACTTGAGTTTTAATATCGTTTAAATGCATCAAAGGTAGCGTCATTTACGTGGATTGCAATTAATGATGTTATTAAATTGAATTATTTGCAGGTAATATTATCTTGTTTATCAAATAATAAAGCTTTATTAATCATACTAATTAATAATGCCTAGAAGTAAAGAATTATTAAAATAAAGAAAAAAGAATTAAAAAGGTTACAAGAAGAAGGAAAATGTAATATCTACATAGCTAAACTTTTTTCTCGCAATAACTCAACTATTGGAAAGTTTCTACAAAGGATTGGAAAACAGGGAAACATAGAAACTGTTCAATATTACTGTCGTCCAGTATGCACCAATATAAGAGTATTTAAACGGATTAGGTGTAGGTGTATCTCAAAACAGTAGAATTACCTGCTCTGAAATACAAAGAAACCTGACAGAAAAACACAGAATAGCAACTTCCAAATAGACACCAGATAGGTCTTTCAGGAAGAACTCCTACAACAATTCCGTATGTTCCAACTATTAATAAGAAAAAGAGGATTGCATTCTATGAAGAACACAGTTTTAAAGATGTAATTTTGCATTTGCATTGCATTTTGTGATCAGATGAAACGAATTTGCAATAAAGTATCATCGCTGTCGAATGCACGTGTGGAGCAAACCTGGAGAACATTTAAGTTACAAGTGCACAAATCCCACTTTTGAGGGATAAACGAGAAGTATTATGATCTGGGGATGCATAGTTTCCACATGAGTTGGAAAATTCTATACGGTAGAAGGCACTGTAAATGCTACTATGTACCTACAGATTTTAAAAGGTACTATAGTAGAAGAAGAAAATATATATACACAGCCAAAATAGTGAGAAGATATGAGAGGAGAATAATATAATAGTTTTGCTAGACTTGCCTCCACTAGGAAACCTGTAGAATCGCTTAAAGACTGATATTAGCAAGCAAAAATCAACAAACCTTGAACTGCAAAAACTCATTGCAGAGGAATGGCACAAAATAGAAGCTAGTTATTGTGAAAAAAGAAAGTCTACTCCGCAGGTTATGCTCATTAAAAGCAGCAAAAAGCGATCACACCGGCCATTACGCTTCAAGTAGACATATTTCTGGAGATCTCAAAATTCTTCTATCAATTTAATTAATTTTTGATATAAGTTTTAATAAAATTAAAATTTTATATTTTCGCTTTCCTTTTCTTGAAATGTATTTTTAATTTTCATTATAATCTTGCACTCTATTCTACAAATAAAAGTAAAAACTCTAATCCTGTGAAAAACAGATAGGTAGATATGCCTGCGTATGACCAGTAATTGATAGCAGAGGTACCGAAGTACTAAACTGGATAAGTACAAATGACCTAGCGATTCTGAATGATGGAATAGCACCAACCTTAGTAAGACACAATGGGAGTTCCTACATAAACCTTACATTAGTATCTAGGGAGTGGGCGAGAAAAGTAGACTTCTGAAGTGTACTCGATGAAGAAACGCTGAATGATCACAAACATATTAATTTTAACTTAAACGACGCCACTAAAAAGGTCACACTAAAACACAGAAATCGGTTTAATAAAGCTACGCTTCTCGACGGTGTTAGGAGGAAATTGCAGAAAAAAAATTATAAGGTAGAACTGGAGACGGCTGTTACGTGTATGAAGAATGCGTATAAAAAGTCATGTAAAGATAACACAGCAAACAGCAGAGAGGATAAACCATATTGGTGAAGAGAAGAAATCAAAAAGATAAGGGTCGAAGTGAACCGGAAAAGAAGAAAATATACTCGAGCCCAACGCACGGGAAAAAACGTGCAATATCATAAAGAAATATATAAGCAGGCAAAGAAAACATTAGGTCAAGAAATAACAAATAGGAAGAAAAAGCGGTGAAAAAAATTGTGTATGGACCTAGAGCACGCTTTTGGGCAGGCGCACAAAATTGTGATGAGCCAGCTGAATATCCAATATCCAAAAATCGACTTAACTAATGAGGATAAAATTCAAATATTCGAGCAACTATTCATAGCTGCGGAGGAAGTAGAGGAGCCAGCACATCAGCGCGACCAAATATACAGGCTTCTACAGAAAGAAGAAGTAGCAGCCGCGTGTAGGAAGACAAAAAAACCACCCGAGGTAGTTAAAGAAGTGATAAACCAGGAACTGGAATACTATACGAGAGTATACTTATAACAACCTATTAGAAAAAAATGATTTTCCAGACACCTGGAAGATAGCTAAGCTTATATTATTACAGAAGAAAGAAGCCTGAAACTGAGACGAAGTATCGGCTAATATGCCTAATAGACGTGATGGGAAAGGTCTATGAAAGTGTAATGAATAACAGACTAATGGAAGAGATTGAAAGTAAGGGAGATCTAAATAACGGACAGTACGGGTTCCGGAAGAAAACATCTACCGTAGATGCGATTAATCGCGTCACAAACGCGGTAAAAAACGCTAAAAACAGAACAGATTCAAAATGGTATGCCCTGATACTGGTAGACGTAAAAAACGCCCTCAGCAGTGCGGAATGAAAGTTGATTACAAGAAAGCTGCAAAATAGAGGTATTTCAAAACAGCTGGTGAACATAATTAGAAACTGCTTGTCAAGGAGGCTAATAAGAATTGACGCAAAAACGCATAGACGAGTCCCGCAGGTCCTACATTATGAAACGGCCTGTATGACGACGTAATGGAAGTCCAGGTGCCTGAAGGGATGGAACTAATATGTTACGCAGGCGACCTAGCCATAATAGTAACATCAGCAAATAAAAAAAAAATGACGCTGAAAAGAAACGTCGACTTGCATGAGGTGGATCTTTGGATGCAGAGAAGCCATTTAGTAATCGAGGTCACGAAAACACGGGCAATAATATTAAGTAGATACAGAAATCGGGAAACTCTACAATTCGAAGTAAAGAACCAAAAAATCACGCCGGAGAAAGTGGTAAAATATCTGTGGGTGGTATTGGACAGAGGCCTGACTTACGGAGGGCACATAAAGCAGGTAACAGCCAAAGCGGAAAAACTTCTAACAACCTGAGCAAAATAATGCCGAACGTCAGAGGCCCGCCTCAAAACAAAAGAACAACAATTGTGTATGTGGCACCGATATGGTACAGAGTAGCAAAAATTAAAAAACATGAGAATATGCTAAGAACAATCCAAAGAGTTGCCGCAATTAAGATTACAAGCGCATACAGAATTACGTTTTGCTGCCGTCGTCATTGCAGGACTCATATCTATAAAGATCCTTGCAGAAGAGAGGAAGAGGTTATATAACCATAAAGAAACCGCGGATGTGAAACAAAAGCGCAAAGCAACCATCAAAAAGTGGCAGGATATATGGAATGAAAACACAGGAAAGGGGCAATGGACTAAAAGAGTCATAAGTGCGAACAAACAAACTATTATTTAACACAATTTCCCACGGGACACGGCTGCTTTGTGGCCTACCTTGAGAGGTTTAGAAAGAGAGAGTCCTGTACGTGTATGTATTGCCCAGAGAACGATACGGTAAAACATACATTCTACGAATGTAATAAAAAGGTAAGGGAACGACACGAAATGGAAACAAAAATAAGCCAAGTAATCACACCAGAAGACACCAGTATAAAAGATGTTGGAGAGTAAAGAGAATTGGAAAAACATTACAGATTACATAAAGAAAGTCCTGAAAACTAAAGAAATAAGGAGAGACAAATGGAAAACGGGTACATAACTAAAAGCAACGAAAGTGAGAAAAAATAAAAGATTTTCTTTATAATATCCCATGTACATCTTTAAAATAGTTTTTATTTGTTTCTTTAATTGATTTTTCTTGTTAATTTATTGCCTTCAGAATAAAAATCAATATTTATTTTTTTTATAACATATTTAGTTTGTCACGAGTCTATTAATTTTTCAATATGTTCGTTAAACACAGGTTTTGAATTTTTCCAACTTTTATAATTTTGTACGTAGAACAAAATTGAGAATATTACTGTGAGGTTCGTTTGGATATTTATAATTCTTACCATTTTTATCTAGTTGTTACGTGCAGAATTGGGATTAGTGACCCATCGATATCGCAACCATATATAAAATTAGTATGCCACCTGCAATGCTAGCTTTTGACAGTCGAAGACCGATCGTGGGCAAGGAAGACCTAGAGCCGGCGATAGACGGTTGCATTGATACGAGAATCTTTATGGGTTTGGGAATCGAGAGGGTGCCAGCCGCAGTAGAAAATTGGTGACCTAATTTCGAACGGAAGACGCTGCAGCTGATCTCCATATCTAGGTCAGGAGGCGAGATGCTTATCAAGGTCGAACCACAGGTTCGAACGCTACACAAGTAGACAGAATCGAGATTGTACTGCACTCTTTTAAGATACTTACACTTCCAATGGGGATTAAGCTAATATTATGTACCTAGGTGAAGGTCAACGTACCCTGGCTCCGGAACAGCTGATCACTGAAACAATCTATGTGTATGCTAATACCACAAGAAAAGCTAAAAGGTAAATTAATAATATCTACTAGCATACTATTAAATTGGTACAATAAACAGAATACAGCGGTCCAGTTTACACTGCTTGAAAATCGTTTTAACATCAACATACATAAAGAAAAAGCTAAATATATAAAAGTACACATAAGAAAATGAGGTAAACATGGCCACAATAAATTATTTAATATACACCAACCATCGGCCAGGCAGAACGCTGGCAATATGAAGGCAACATAAAGTTTGAATAATAAAACATTCGTGAATATTAGAAATTTTGCGGTCACTTGTAAAGGAAGCACACATGAAATAACATGTAAAATATAAATAATATCGTTAATATAACTGGAATCGTCACCTGTAGGTGTTTTGCATTTAGCTTTGAATCCAGATATTTGTTTAAATAAATATTTAAGAAAGACAAATTTTGCAAGGTCATAAACAAAAAGAATCTACGTTAACAAAACCTTGATGGATAAACTATCAAGACAAGGATTAAATTAATAAATTTTATTTGTATACGATCAACCTAATAAAAGATTTATAACATTTTGAAACAGAATAGTTACGTTAGAACTTGACATAAAAACAAATTCCTCTTAACTAAATAATATTACAAAGCTTTTCACCACTGTGAAATGATGCATCAAACTTTTCACTACTGTGAAAAAATATTACAAGGTTCTTCACCAATGTGAAGCGCTGTTATAGTAACATGAATCTTAGGTTACTTTTGTCCAAAGCAACTGGTGACAAGACGATGAAATGTAGGTGCATTAGCAAACACCTACGTTCGTAATTGTCGAGCTATATGCGTCAACGTTAGCTTCTTTACAAGATACAATTTTAAAGGGTAAAATTATTTACCGTAGTGCTGGACTAATCCATTAGTGATCCGAATTTATGGCACAGCTTACACTCAGTTTACTGCACTGGTTCACACAAGATTTCTCTTATGACTCATAAATTAAGTTTTCAGGGACTGACGACATTCACATAGTTCTTAAATTGAAGATAGATGTTAATTTTTTTTAACTATCTTTAGAGAGCGAAGCAGTACAAAACTCGTAAAAATTCGACAGAACGTTATAGGTACAAAGAACACAATAACACAGTGAGTTGCTTCTGAAGAAACGAGATAACGAGAAAGGCGGTAAGATAGTTTAACTGTGAGTTTGGTGTGAATTTAGTTTGTAGGTCTGCCGATAAGGCGAGATATGATTTATACGTTAACGGCAGTGACTCATCTGGTACATTCCAGAGATTATCAATAAATATTTAACGATGACAGAAATTATTCGCGTAGTTTACACTCAGGCGGTCTATCACCTATGTAGATGCTAGTCAAACACTTGGACTAAATCCCGTTATCACGCGAAATTTTCTAAGTCCCAAACTTTCACATACGATAAACGCGGGGTGCGCGTGTGTTACTTAGTTGCAGTCTTTTATCGAACTCCTAAAGTTTCAATCGAAATGAGAATTTTTCAATCCCCAGAGAGGTGGGTTTAGCAAATTATTGGCTGGCCAGAATTCATGACATCAAAACCACCAATAAGATAATAAGAGAATGAGGTGATTTGACCACAAATTCGAGCATTGCCCTATGCCATTAACAGAAATAAACATAAAAATAAATCTTGTCTTGGCTAGATAAAGTGACAGTTTTATGATCTAAAGAAGCATAAAACTAAAAGATAAAGAAACAAAATTTCTTCGAAAGAGGATATTTAATTTTATAAAATACAAAATTAGAGGTAACTTTGAACAATATTCAATGCCTGAATGTATTGCTTTTAAAATAAAAGAAAACATTTTGCGAGAGAATTCGAGAAAGAAATAATGTTACCAAGTTGTAAATCTATCGATATAAATGAACGTTAAACGAGGGCTTTTATATTACAGAGAAAAAATAAAATATAATTTGTAAAGAGAACAACGTATGTACATTAGGAATGGTTGAAAGTAATAAAGGAAGATTTTGTTATTTACAAATTTTCATAACACGTTAAAAGAAGATTTGATTATTTTCGAATTTTCATAACATAGTATTTGGAGTTCTCTTGTTAATTTCCAAATTTTGTATTGCTTTGTTTTTCAATTTTTCGCAATATTCAGGTAATCAATATCCGTTATTATAAGTTTACAATCGCTAATAGAGCTGTGGATGACTAAGATTTGAGACTTTCTTTGAGAATTTGTTAAATTATGATTGTTGTATTGTTTATTTCTTTCGTGAAATTAAATTATTACGCAACAGAGAACTATTAACTATATAAATGTATCATATCATTGATTATAGAGTTTTGTCTTGTGTTTTCTAAAACATCAACATTAAAGTCTTCAAAACCATACATTGTAAATTATCTCTATTGAGACTTCGTACTTTTTCATCAATAAACTGGAAGCATTCATCAGTTTTGTTTTGGTGATTAATATACACCACAAATTGTTAAATTTGTTTTTAATGTTTCACATTCCATACCGTTTCAATGAATATTCCAGTGCCTCCACCCCTTTGAAATCTTGAAGAAAATATTGATTTAAAACCCTGAAAATTGTAATAAGGTCTAAACACTCTAATATCCAAAAATACTTAGGGAAGTCAAAATTAAAAATGTAATGAATATTTCACGAAATACTAATTTCTTTTATAAAGCACAATCTAAAGTTAAGCAAATTATATGTATCTATCTAATCAGTACAAGTGTATGAAGAAGCTACAGGTGATGTCTGTGAAATATTTATTTCTATTAAATATTGTATTTTTAATAAGGTGTATCAAGTTTAGAAATAATAAATGGTACGTCATTATATTTGCTTTTCTCTAGTCATTTCAAATTATACATAGTACTATGTGGATGTGTGTGTGTGTGTACGTATTTATTCTTGCCGTCTCTTAGTTAAAAGTCTCACATTTGTTTTCAAGTTTGCATGCAACCTATGTTAAAAGGTTTCACTGAGGTACGCGCAATTTCATTAAAATAAGATTTCTGAGAATAAAATTAACAAAGTAAAATAACAAATCGACCATTCCACGTAAACATTACAGCAACTTTCTTTGTTAAATTAGATGTAGGTTTCGTAGTAACGTTTGAATGATTGATGTTTCTAGTGGCATAAGCTATTCTTTCCAAGAAGCATCTTTCATCTTGAAAATAAAGCCATGAAAATGTATGACAGGTATGGGGTTATAACCATAGGAGAGGTCGCATTTACAAGATATTGAAAACAAAAAACTTTGACATTAAGTCTTGAGAGTGGTACACTTTCAAATAATCCAGTTTTACTTAATAACAGCGCATCTTATGAAATTCTTTTTAAATGATAATTTTTATAGAAAATGAGTCATTGATTACAGATGTCTGTAAAACGGTAAATATCTTAAAATAGAAATCACACAAAAATCTCATTTCAATATTGCACATTTCTTCCAAGATATTAAAAAAAGTTTTTCAATTAAATATTCGACTATCTTACGTTTTGAAAGGTAGCAAACACCTTGTATAAAAAAAATGGAAAACCCTTATTAAGGAAAAAGTTTCTTTTTGATAAAGTTTTTTTGCAGAATAAATAATAAAATAACATATCGGCTTGTGTATATTTATTTCAAACACACATAGCACTGACAAATTGATAGGGTAAATTCATGATGACTAGACAAGCATTTTGTCAAATGGAACCTATAGTCGATTCGTCTTAGTTGCATGTCGACATGTTAACCTTTGGGTGTGTTATGGTTATTTATCAAAATATCACGATATTATCATTATTATTTTTATTATTATAAGTTTTCGTTACTTTTCATCGAAGTAGAAGTAGTTTTAGTTACAGTTTCTATTCTTTTACTTCTTGAAACATCTTTAATAGTATTAACGTACGCTAAATTAGAAACTTTCACTTTTTTTTAAACTGCTTACAAATTCAATTGGTAATTGAGTCAGCAATTGTCTTACCTTCACTATTCATGTGTATAACAATTAGGGTAAGTGAATCTAAAGAGTATTTTACGTATCTTTGATATCTCCTAATTAAATGCGAAAGTCTATAGTTTGTTTTGTAGTACAATATTAATATGATTTAATTCAGGTCCATCATATCACAAGTTAGTTTACAATAATAAGAAGAAACTTTAATTTATTTAAAAATATTTAATTTAGTTCTTCTGTAATCTGTGTTTTGATAACTGTTCTATTAAATGTATTTGTTTTGCTAAGATAAGAAATAAGAACAAATATAATTAACAAACAAATGCAAGTAAATGAGTAGAAAATTCAAACTCAAAAGTTTTATTTTATCATTTTTTGCTTACAATTAGATTAATGTGCATGACCGTAGATCTTTAAATTTATTAATTTAAGTTTCTGCCAGGAATTAAAGACGTTTCCTTAATGGCAGTTATATGAAATTCAGAAATGTAGATAGAGAAATTTAAATTAATTTCTCAGCCTTATATCCTGAATCTCAAAAGAGATTTTTTAATAAAAAATCTCTAATTGATAGAATTGGAAATGGAAATATCAAAATTGGATGTGAAACAAAATCCAATCAAGTATAAGACGTTACAGTAACGGTTATGCATTAATACTAATTAAGTTTCTAAATGGCGCCCCATTTAATCTGCAGCATAGTGTACACTACATGCATATTTCTTGTAAATGCAGGTTTGCACTTTGTACGAATTCGTAAATAGCTAATTTGCAAGAGTATTATTTAAATTAAAAGCAACTGTAGCTAAGCTAGGTGTTATTTCTTGCTGTATGCTCAACTTTTTTGTTGAAGTTATATTTATATTTAGAAAAAAAGAAATGTATAACTCTAGTCAGAACATTTTTTACAAAAAAATTCTCGAGATCCTCGTATTATGAGTTACTTTTTTACAAATGTCGTATAAATCATTCTATATAAGAACATAAGTTAATCTTTTTGAAATGGAGGTTAAATATTTCTAATTTCAGTTTCTAGTACTAAAATGTGTCAGTTAGTTAGTAGATTTAGTGACAGTTTCGGCTCGATTTACGACCCCATCGACCCTGTGGATTACCGCAACCCTCTGTTGAGTAATATAATACAAAATGTTGGGGAAGTGAAATATTTCTCTTTATATTTCATCTTTTCAAATTAAGTTTCTCTCTTAACTTAGATTTTCTGAATCGAAACCCTTCGCTTTTTCTTCATTCCCTTTTTTTAGATGATCGGTACTCAATAAAGTTTATTAGAAGAGAACGCAAAATGAAAAACAGTTTGGGAAGCAATTTTAAAAATAAATTCTCTGTTTAGCTGAAATCGTTTCTTTAATAATTTTTAAAAACGTTTGCTTAAACGTTTTCATTTTTCACCTGCCGCCAGTACAGAAAGCAGTAAGTTGCTTATTATAACTGATATATAATCCTGTAGGAAATTTTACGCTCTACAGAATTCCCTTCCAAACGTTACGTAAAATTATTAGTTATTGGGGAATAACTTAGAGAAACCCACATTGAGCTGTTGGGGGCGGTTTTACGTTTATTGCTCGCCGTAAAAACCACTCAGCTTATTTCACTGTAGGTTAACGAATATTATTCGTATTCAAGCGTTGAAAATTAAAGTAAAAATGTAAATATATATATATTACTGTGGATTTTAATGATTAACTAAATTTGTGGAAAAGTTAAAAACGTATTAATTATAAAGAACTTACGCAACAAAGAAGTTCTAACTTTGATTGTTGCAAAATCTAAACCTGTTAAAACCATGATAAACTAATTAACTTTTCTTATCGGTTATCACGTTATGACAGCAAATAATCGTATTAAAATACCAAAATCTAAAAAAAAATGAAAATCTATCAATAATCTGTATAATAATAGGAATATCTGAAGGTGGGTACACATTTTGTAAATTGTAACAGAACTCCGTATCATAACACCGAATCATAACTGTAAGGTTGTAGTGCGAACAGGATCTGTAACCACGTAACGTATCAAGATCTTGTTACAGTGCACAAACAATATCAAAATAGTAGACACTTTAAGATTACCATGCAAGAGATTACATTTGAAAATCACATTTCTCAAAAAGCATGGAAATTAAATACAAACTATTCACGTAAATTGATTTTAGATACTTGTGTATTTTTAATTTAGTTTCCGTAGGCTGAACATCAATAACTTCTTAAAATGTTGAAATGAAAGTTTTGAAGAGAAAAATCTGCAAATATTATGTTTCAGTTAAATTAAAAGTCGCTGGTAACGAAAGTGTTTGAATCTTTAAACTTGTGTGTAACTACAAATCAACGTTACATCTATTTCAAATATAATTGGATAAAATTCTGTAATCTTTAAAAAATAATCAACAAAAAGAATAGTAGAAGTGTTTACAGTAAATTAAAGATTTAAACCACAAGAATCACAAAGAACTCATTTAACTGGAATATATCGTATAAAGTCTGGACCCACTGTATTAAGCATGGTATTTGCCTGAAACTAGAATTAATGAAATCTTCTCTTCTCTGGACGAAGGACGGCAACGGTATACGTATCTATCCGTTATGATGACCTTACCCCATTATTGCGACATTCTGGTACTGATGAGTGACGTGGGCCTCAAAACGGAAATGTTTAGCCAGGTATAGAGAACATTGACATTCAAGTCATTATTTTAATATTTCTTTGAGCTTTATTTATAAATCAGCAATTTGAAAATTGAATTATAGACTTCATTATGTAACCCAAACTGAAATTCCACTAATATTTTATTGGTTTTTAAATAATCTTGTACTTGTTTTTCATCAATCTGCTCAATAATTTCCTCAAAAGGAAATACCATTGTTATCTCACACAGATGTTCTTCAGGAAGTCGTTAGTGAAATGAAAACATTTACTAAACATATTGCAAAGGCTGTTATAACTGTAATCGTAAAACATATTACGGTTTTAATTGAGCAACAAAATGAAGAGATAAAAATACTTACTAATAAATTAAATATTAAGCAAAAAATGTGAATTTACGTTTAAGAATTGATAACCTTAATAGAACTGTCTTCTATCAGAGGACACGGAAAGGAAAATTATGATAGACGAAATAATTCATTACTGCAAACAATATAGAAATATTGCATCGATTACAGCATATAAATTCTTCAAATCTTGTTCAATAACTGTTAAATTCGTGAGTGGCAGAATGAAAAAAACTATTTTGGACAACTAAGCATCACTAGCAACAGCTAAAATTACAATACGGGAGAATTTAAGCAAACTCAAAGTTCAACTATTTAAAAAGGCAGCTGCTATTTATTTCTACTAAAATGTCTAGAATCGAGGTGGCAATAGGTTGTTTACCTTTAATTCTTCATCCTTAATATATCTTTAATTATTTATTACCTTTTTTCTTCTTTCTTAATTAGTAATGAAATTACGGACTTATTAGAAAAAACTTGGAAGGATAAAAAAAAATTAAGTCAATTTTTAATCAGATAGAAATTCCTGAGACAGTAGACATCTCATGACGACACTGTTACAGAAAATCTCATCTCAATATCGCGCGTCATTTTCAAGATAGTGAATCAAAAAAGAATTTTAAATTAATCTTTGCTTTGAAAGGTTTCTGAAAACTCGGTATTACTTGAAAACGAAGCAGCCTGTGGGAACGTTTTTTTGCGTGAATCTGTGTAGGTTTCAAAACCAAGACTAATTTTTTTAATGTTAAACATATTCTGTTAGATATTTAAAAAAAACGTGAATCTCGACTTTTATATTTTGAATATCGGAAATGATCCACTTAAGATTACATAAGAAATGAAATCGTATAAGAAACTAGAAATACTAAGTATCTGTACCCATTTCCAAATCATTCTGTAAAGTGCGAAAAGACGAACTAGCGAATAAGAACATTTAAAACTGTAGTTGAGAATTTGTATCCTTATTAGTCTAAAAAAAAAGAAAAATGGAAGTTTGCAGAAAGTTTACATATTCAAAACTTGTAGACCCGTATAATAAGAGTTAAAATGCAAGACGGTAGTCGTGAACGTAAAGGGATCGATAATGGTCCGGTTTAGGACTACCCTGAGGTAGCTGAAAGACATGATAAAAATACCTTTAGGAAATATGAAACGATAAATTATCTTTGCTTCTATACTAATTTTAGTCTAAAATATTTTTTTAAAATTAAAATGAAAGGTAGGTTAAAATTTGCCATAAAACGTTAAACAATGCAAAGACGTGCGCTTCCTGATTTCTATCTGATGCAACAGGTGTCCATACGCCGAAACAAAGTAAAAGTCATCCTGTGGTTTCTCCTGGTTTCTACCTGCCAGGGATAACAAAAACAATTATTTTATTACGAGTTGGGCAGAATAAGGATTAATAGAGGTTCTTTGTATTAGGTGAAATGTATATGATACATGAGTTACCTATTAAATACAATTAACTTTTGTAGATAAATCTTTTATTAAAATTGAAAATCTGAATAAATAACTGCGTTTTATTATGAAAGTCAACTTTCTGGTTTCTTGCTGATCAATTAACATCAGTATTTTGCTTTAATTTTATATTATCGAGTTTCTATTAATTTAAATTTTTGAAAGTTTGAATTGTTGTTTCTTGTGGTATTAATATTTGTTTCAAAGTTGTCAGATTCTTTTATAGAAAGAAACGGCGTTTGATTGTTATTTATGGGAAATTAGATTCTGAAAGAATAGAGACGTACGTTGGGTCCTTATCAGTTATTTTGCATTTGTCCAAGGCAAGTCTAGAAGTTACAAAACGTAGTTTAGGCTGTTTTTATACCTAAACTAACCTATACATGCTCTCTTAACTGAAACCTGAAACGTGATATAAATGATTATCTGTCAGAATTTCTGAAAATCTCTTGAAAAATTGTAATCATACATTTTTCGAGAAATAAAGATTTGGAAGATTTCTGAATGACTTTCATATTAAAGTTTATATGAAAAAATTGCGTTCAATATCATAGCATGCTGCGAGATAGTTATTCCCTTCGCTTTCCATTTCTTCTTGATGAGAAATTATAGTGAATAAACCCCTCTAACTAAAAAACTAAAGGAAATAAAAATCCTTTTAGTTACCTTAAAAGGTAACAATGAATGAGCCAAATATAAAATAAATTATTATTATTATTATGATTTATTTGGGAAAAAAACAAGATTTCTTGTCCGAAACTGTGGGAATACCAAAAGACAGCAAACGTAATAAGTGTATGACGATGTTTCCTCCCAGCAATAATTGTAAGTATGTTTGGATGGAATGCTGACGACTATATGTTTTTATACAGACGATGGTTTTAGATCACTATATAGAATTAATAAGAATCTTGGACAGGTGGGTAGAAGTAATTTATCTTGACTGGAATTTCCCCCAGAGTACATCTTTCTTAATTATTATATTCTCATTTAATTTGCAACAAACAGTATATACCGCAACAGGCTGAAGATTTGTGTAGGAGGTCTTATTATTGCAAACGCTAAACTTGTAAGAAAACACGAAAATATCAGTATAAAATATAATGATTAATAAATTTATTTTTATACAGCAATAAGTAATACTTTAAGGCGTTTAAAGAAGTCACGAAGAATACAAAAGCATTACTCTTTATAAATAAGTAAAATAGCAATAACACTATAGTAACAATGTATTTCTCCGAGTTGTATATCTTCATCAAAACCTTAAAACCATCATTCTCACGTAATCCAATACCTTTTCGATGTTATTAAATGGGAAATAAAAAATAAAGGAGTTTCCAACACTCGCATCAAATTTCAAGAATGTCATTCTCAATATACTAACCCACGTATAAGTGTTACAAAAGCAAAGAAAATCCAATTGTTTTTGACGTTTTTAAATAAACATGAAAAACATACTTCGTTTTTTTCAATAATGTTCATTTTGTAAAATAGGTACTATTTATAAAATAAACGTGAAAAGAAGAATTTAACAACTGATAAACGTTTACATAATATTAATCCACCAGTTAAAAAAAGTTAGAACATTTTGGTTATGTTTTATAGCACACAGTGGAGAAATTAACCACTTATGTGGTCCTCGTAAAATCCCCGGAGATATATTAATTATGGGGTAGAGTCGTGCGGTT
The DNA here is from genome assembly GCA_011009095.1 of Ignelater luminosus. Classification (NCBI taxonomy): domain Eukaryota; kingdom Metazoa; phylum Arthropoda; class Insecta; order Coleoptera; family Elateridae; genus Ignelater; species Ignelater luminosus. The sequence goes on from VTPC01089669.1 coordinate 93,904, forward strand.
TTAACGTATTGTATTATACCAGCAATATATCCGCTAAAACAATGAAACGGTAATAATTTTTATTTATTTGAGGCATTTAGCGTAAAGAATATTTATTGAAATTTAATTCCCAAATACGAATTTCAAAGGGAAAAGCACTTGTAGGAGAATTTGTAATCTTGGTAATTTAAACACTTGAAAATCTTTCTCTCAGCATGCAGAATTGGTAATATCTCATGCAGAAACAAATTTTAACTTTTCCAATAAATTTCCGCAGGATGTGAAAGTATACTCTGTAAAATTTATTGATGAAGGAGATTTGTTGTACCAAAATTATTTTTAAATTGAAAATATGTAAACTTTCATTACTATAAATTGTGGTGGGTATGTAAATAAATAATATGAAACCAACCTCAACTTTTGAGGATTTGTATTAAGTTTGTTAGACATTGATATAAAATTCACCAATTTAATTGCAGCTTTTAGTACTATATTCAATTGTATGCTTGGTTATTTGGCAAATTTCGCTTCAACTTTGCAATTTTGTACAATATTTATACAAATCTATAGATTTTACCTTCGTTTAATTTGAAAACACACCAAAAAAGAACACTTCATGGTATGGAATAGTGAAACTTGACACGGATAGAACTTTCCATATTAGACATATTTTATAACAGTTTACTGCTTTAGTCTACAAGATAAATAGATGACGATTGATGCAAAAACATCTTTCCTATGTCAATTCGTTCAAGACTCCGAAATCTATACAGTACGGTAAAATAGAATGGTATAAATTTTACTTAGTTTGCTTAATGGAAAAACCCCTGTGTTGAGCACCCCCCTACTTTTTTTCAAAATGAAAATCTAGCTCTTTTATTTTTTCGATTCGAGCAATGGTTTTCAAGATACCAACAAATAATTGTTTCCAGAAACGTACCAAGAATCATTCGACATTTATTAAAGAAAAACAAAATCAATTGTTTCCATATTTCCTATAAAAAAGCAGCTTTCAAGCTTACAATTCTAAAATTTGGGTTTACACTTTAAAGTGTAATCATCTTATGTTTAAATCCTCCTTTATCAATTTTTTGCTATACTTGTTAGTTTTCTTAATACTAAAAGATGAAATATCACCGGGCAACTAAGAATGTGCATAATTATAAACTTACGTAAGGGAGGACAGAAAACGTACGTTTTATTAGTCAATCAACCATCTTAAAAATCTTATAGATGCAGCAAACAAGAGATCATGACTGTTGATTTCGAGTCAAGCTTTAAAGTAAAATAACAAAATGAATAATCCTGATTACAATCGCCACTGCTAGACCTTGATTTGCTTTAAATTATATTCTAGCTCGTTTATGTTATCGGTTTTTAAATAATAAATACAAAAATTATTCCGTGTTTTGTGTTTACAAGTTTTTTTTATTTAGTTTGTTCATACTTTTCGGTTTAGGCATTAATAACACCAATACAAAATAAATATTACACTTTACTATTTTCCTCATTCATGAACCTACCTACCATAGTGGATTTGACGGATTAACATTTCATACAAAAAACATTTAATAAAACGACTGTATAAATAATTACATAGAACCAGCGTGAAATAAACAAAAAGTTTTCTCACTCTACTCTGACGTTGACACGAAGTTCTTTTTTGTTTCCCCATTGTTTTGAAGGAAGTGTTGAAATCTGTAGAAAACATACCCATAACTTAGTTAACCGTTGTCACGTCACTTACAGATATTTTTTCGTTATTATTATTTATAGGCAAGTAATGAAAATGTGGAAAAAGATGATATACCTACCCTTTTTTAACATATTTTTTGCTAAAACTAAAATTCGGTCTTCGTTTGTCAAATGTTTGCCCTCGGTTTTGTGAATTATCCTTTTAGAAAGAACAATGAAAATCATAAATTTTAATTTTATAAAAGTGAATTGCTAAGTGGAAACTCGAGGGGACCTTTCGTTATTGACATATGGATATCTCTGTGAATTTCCCATTAAAGGAAACCGAGTTTGCTGAGCAATATAAAAATTAAATTATGGTAGAACAAAATGAATTGAATTTAAAAGGGAGTTTTGTAGATAGCTTAGATTTTATTTAAAGAGATACTATAAACTTGTTGCAAGATTGCCACTTTTTGATACTCCATGGTGATTTAATCAATAATTAACATTAATGGTTATATCACAGCCATTTAAATATGGATTTACCAACGTTATTGTAATCACTATATTCCAGTACATAGATATAACGGACTGGGATGTATTCAATAGACTATTGTAGAGAGAGGGCTTTGACAAGCTTGGTAGGCAGAATATCAGATTATACAAAAACATGTTTTGTTAAAGAATATTGTTAATTAATGTTACATTATATTGTTGTTTAATGGAGTCTCTGTACTAAAAAAATCAAAAATCTATTTCCTTCATTTAATTAAATTTTGCTTGCATACGAAGATAATTCTTTTAACAATGGATGTCGTGCGAAAACGAAATTAAGAACATTATTTTAAAAAAATTTCTTGCGTGCCACAGGTTTGCCATTCCTGGAATAGTAAATGTCCCAGGCTACTAGATTTCTTGTTGTTTTCTTGATTTTAATATCATACTTGGATGCGTTATTCTTATACTTATACTTGTTATTTTTCTAAAATTCTAAGCAAAACAATCATTAGAAACTGAAATGAACTGTATAAAATAAAAGACGTTGAAGTCTCTCATGGATAAACATTTAAAACGATTCAGGATGATTGTGTACTTTTTTTAATTAATTCAGATAATTTAATTAATTAAAATAATTAAAATAATTAAAAAAACACAAATAATTGTTTTAGTCTAACCACAATATTTTTCATTTTCTTGTAAAAACAAAACTCTAGTAAAATAATTTTCCTTAGATAAATAACCTCATTATACTTTCAAATCAACATTAATTCCTTATAGTATAACTTACCATAAAGAATTTTATTTGAATTTTCATTATTACCTTCTACTGATGTGATTTATTCTTATTTATTTTTTCCTATACAGCAGTGATCTATCGTTCGTGCATGGAAGATAGCGTCAATATTGGTGATTACTGATTACCTATACATATTAAAAATTACTTTCAGATCTACAGAGTGTTGCTTTTTAGTGGATATTCTACATATTCTCATATTTTTTTGCTTCAGTTTTGTTAATTACAAGGGGTTTAAACCTAACTCTATACATCTTAAACTAATTCTTTCATATTTACTGATAATAAAAATTTGCCCAAGTGGTGTACCGGTGATGATACCTGTCACACATACTTTACATAGTATAAACGGCACAAACAGAACGAAGCCACAACGTGAATTCGGGTCTGGAATTAGGAAGAAATTTCCCGAGTCCGGGATTGTATTCGCAGACTATTAATCTAAGTAGTCGGTGTTCAAATTGAGCAAATAATAATAACGAAATAAATTTTTTAGTTTGGAAAAGTTAAGCAAAGAAGAATACCAGCACAAGAAATTTTTTCCATGCATTATATACACTTCTAGAAATTGGAGAGTGAGCAGAAATTACGCTATACGATATCGAAGACTCAGAAGAGTGGTTCACACGTTGAGTTACCGTGCTCTTCTTTAGTCTTCTGAAGAAGTGTTATATATGTTACTATTATTTACCTTGATACCTGTAAAATACTATATAGTTACATATTGATTTAGGAGTACATGTTGTTATTAGTTACCAGATAAATATATAATTCAATTTTCAAATAAAAATAAAATGTACAAATTAATACAAACAAATTGTGTATTACAAGTTTATACATTATTGAACCCACATATACAACAAGAAGCTTGTTGTGTTATTTTGCGAAATTAACTCTCCCCTTAGTAAAATAACATTTCCCAAGCAATAATTAACGTTTAGAAATATTATTTTATTAACAAATTTTGTTTTGTGTCGTTTATTACATTAATATTTGTTCTTTAGTAAAATACATTTGTTGTCTACACGTTGAATAAACAAAATAGGAATTGCAGAGATAGAAATATTTTTAAGAATACAATTTGCCTTTATATTTTCTAATACACAGACATCATAAATTTTGTTAAGTGTCAAGTCGTTCGACGAGATAATGGTGCTTTGGTAAATTCAGTTTTGAATTCTGATATTTCTGTGAAAATTATCTTTTAAAATAGTAAACATTTCTTCTATCAAGAAAATGTTAGACAAATTTATAGTTCTCAGTGGTGTGAGGACATCCTGTTTTCTCTTGAGAAATAATATTTTTAAGTTAAACCAATTAGAATTGTAGAAACAATTTGTAGTTTTTCTTAGTATGAGTTTCCTTAATTATCGAGCAGACACTACGTCCATCTGAATTTTGTAGGTCTTCGACAACTTCCACGACTCCAAATTCGTCTCGTTAATCCAGGTAAAATGCGTGGGTGTAGATTTCGTTGTAATAGATCTCCTGCTTATCGTAATTTATCGCGAGCTTTCCAGTGCTTATCATGCGAGTCTGTTGTAGTGAATGAATTTCCAGTGCAGTTATCACTGAACATATTTTGGTCACAATGAATTCCAAACAACATTATCATTTAGTTTTCTGGTATCAGGAAAACTATTGCTTATCGTTGATCTTTTATGATTATGTATGATCATATCTCGTTAAATTCGAGTTACGGATATCCTCTATTTTTGTTATAGTTAAAACATATAGTGTGTGAATGTAGTGAATAATCTAGATTAAATTTATGAGTTTGACAAAGACGTTTCATTTATTTAATTACTAATAAAATTCAATTTATTATCAAATTTATGTTTAGTTCAACAAAAAAGTTTGTAATAGTAGCACACTATGTTCTAACCAACAACGCATTCTGTTAAAGTTACAATAATCTTGGTTAATATTTACAGAAGATAGTAACATTTACTTTTCTAGAACTCGTAGAAGAATTTTGTAAAATAAAAAAAAAACCTACTTTATTTCTGTTTTCTGTTTTTAATACACTTTGTCAAATTTTTACTTTTGACGTGTAGGTAGCTTGGGTTGCCTACTTTTCCTGTAAGGAGAGTAATTAACATTGGAGTCGCCTAAAACTCTCAGGTTTGTCTTATTATGAGTATTCCCTTTAGTTCCTAATTATTTATTTATTTAAAGGCCATTTTAGTTCTTTTCGCCTTTGTTTTGATTAAGAGTTTTTCTCGTTTTTTATCGTCCTCTATTCTGATATATCTGTCAGATAGTTTTTGGGTGAAGTGTCTGAGCTTCAGGGGCTGCAGTCTGATAACCATCTTTACTGTGGAAGAAATGTAGTCAATTATACGTTCGTGGTATGCTGGTTTGAGGAGCACCCGCAATGTTGATTTGGTGGATGATAAAGGAAATACAGTAAATAATCTGTGTTCATGTTATTTACAAATAGTTTCATCTGGGTTATTTAGTTAAAAAATCCAAACATCGTTATGTGGAGTTTGGACAAACTTAACCATCCAGCCCCCTTGCTGTTAATCTAGGCTATTTATATCTTATCTACCTATAAGATTTAATTAAAATTAATATTTTTAAAATATTGATTGTGAAGTTTTGGAGAATCGTTATATGTCGTTGGTGTAAATGTACAGTAGAACTCGTTTACTGCAACATCGGCTACTTAGAAAGCTTGGTTATAGTGTCTATATTTGGCAAGTTTCTTCAAATTTTTATAAGGCATAATAGTAACATTGATCGGATTTAACAACAACACTTATAACGTCAACATAAGTTTGAGTTGTTGCTGTAAACGAGTTGTCGCCTGTACACTTAAATACAATTAAGAACAAACACAGGAAATTTAATGATAACGAAATGAATATCAAATTGTGCAGCTTCATGGTATTTCATTAATTTTTATGGATGTTTTATACCTGTTCTCATTGGTAGCCTGTGAAGTCTTGAAGTAGGTTTTTGGCAAGATGAAGTAAATAGTTCTAAGAAAACACCTTTAAACATTTACATAATCGTAAGTTTATTTTACCGATTTAATAAAATTTATTTAGTTTTCCAAAAATTAAAAACATCATAAAACATCACATTACAAATCCATTCTATGAAAAGTATCGTTAGAAACGATAAATATTTAATATGCACTAATGAAGTCTCGTAGTACAATATACGTTCAATATTCCAAAATCTTCACACTTTTAAGTAGTATATAAAAAAATGTTATTTCTTTCTGTGTAAAATGAATGGTGTTATGAATATAAATTGCATAATAAAATAATATTGGTTTGCTGATATTCCCGATATTTAAATTTGTTATGTAAGTGTAGCGCAAAAACAAACCTGATATACCTTAAACAGACAAAAATCAAACTGTGTCCGTGTGAAACATCCTTTAGGCAGAAATCTTTACACCAGATCAATAATAACATAGTTTCGAGTTTCCTGTGTAGATTACAGATTACATACCCGGCAGTATTCTATACTCTCAAAGGTATTGCACAAATCCGTTTAATCTTCTCTTCTATACGCAAGTGTAGCGTTGTAAAAGTGCGTGGATTTGAAATTGGTCGAATAGGAAAATAGGAAATTAAATGGTGTATGCTTGATTTACGTTAGTTCCTTTCGCTGAACAGTAGAATGCAAAAGTAGTATCAGAACCTTTTTTTAATTCCCTTTTGATTTTCAAATGGTTCTTATTTGTATTCCAGGTGAACCCTTGTAAGATATAACACCGCTGTTTTTTATTACACCTTAAATAAAAAATCTACACAAGCGCGTCCGTACGAAAATATTTTTACTGCATATAAATCAATTTTCTCTTGAATACATAAAAATTTATTCTCCTTAAAAGTGTTTTATTTGTTGAGTGAAAGCCCAATAAAATATTATTTTAAAAAATTGAATTTATCCAGCTTATGGCAGCTTTGAAGTGCTTGTTCTCTTTCATTCTTTAATTCACTTTTTCCTCAAGGTTTGTTGATCGTAATTTTCTGATAAGTTAAAGTTTTTTTATGATGTTTATTTTTTACGATATTATTACATCGTCTATAAAATACCAAAACTTAAATACAGACGTTAATAAAACAAAAAGCAAATTCATTAATAATTTCTTATTGAATTTATGACAGATGTTCAAAATAAAATCCGTTTGTTTGTTGAACAACTCGTGATTTCTCCATTAATCTTTACCATTTATGTGTCTAGACTGGTTGTACCTCGATGTAATTTTCTAAATCCTCTTATGAATTATTATAACTGTCTAACAACAAATAAAATGAAAAACTGAGTTATTCTATATGATGAAATTCATGCCATAGAAAGCTTGTTTGGAGTTTCACAACGAGTTGCTGCATTTTAAATATTTGAGTTGTCATTAATTTGGTATAGTTGTAGGTTGGAAACTACAAAAAAACTCATTTTCAGGTCTCTATATTTATAAAAGTTTGAACAGCAAAGAAAACACATAAATGTCTAGAATTACTGCGCGCCAAATCGTTTGATTTTTCATCCAAGTGATTTTGTAGTTTTAGATATACATTTTGCTACATACGGACGACGGGAACATTTACTTTGTAAGTGCCTTTCGATTCGACCTTTACAGCCATAAGTGGCATCAATACCTTACAAAATTTACCAGAAAAATATGTGCTGTTAATAGAGAAGAAATTGAAGATGTTATAGTCTTGTTTACAACAAGGTTACATCATATCAGCAGGATAATAGCATAGGAGGGGGTGGAAGTTATAATTAGTTTACATTCAAGAAAGATAAATTTAAAGGTGAAAAGTATGCATTAACAAATTTTAAAACATGAATATCTCCAAGGTATACAATGAAACACCAAAGCAGATACGTAATGATGACAAGAAATAAGAAATTTGCATTTTGTAGAACAAAATATAGATAGAAATGAGACTATTAATATTTTAAGACAAGAGTTTCAAGAAAGTTGTTATTTCATTAATAGGATTCAGACATATCTTAGTTTCAATTTAATTTAAAATATTCATTGAGTTTGGTCTTGTATATTAATATCGTCACGATTTTTTTAAGAATTTTATTCATTGTTTTGTGCAACCAAAATCAACTTTATATCTATGCGTTATTTTACTTACTTTGCAATTTTTTCGTAAAATTAGGTCGCGTTTTCTTCGCTTACCCAGAAACCAAAATATACAAAGAATGATAGAGCAGTAGTAATTTATTGTGATTCACATTTACATAAGAAAAGAAACTTTTTGTAACGGTTTTCCTCTTTTTACCTTTTTCTTTTTATAGTAAAGTATGCAAAACATTATTTCAATAGTTTATTGATATAATTTATTCAATGACGTTGAGACATAGAAATCTTATCAAATCGGTGTTAAAAACCGTTGTGTCCTAACGCAGTGTCCTGAGTACAAATTGAATTGCCTTAAGCAGACAGTACCTTCTTCCTTGTCCATATTCAAAACTATGACGCGAATGGCTTAAGAAATCTAACCACTTTTCTATGATGTTTTTATAACCCAAAGGAAACAAATAATTATCTGTTAATTAATACCAAAGTCGATGGTTTTTTATCAAGACCGTAAATGGACCATATATTCCAGAGACCGTTAATCAAAGATATCCATACAGATATATAAAACTATATTTCAAACTATTGTGTTTTGATTTTTTTTGTAAAATAAATTCAAAATTAAACTTTTAAGCCTGTTTTACATAAAAAGATTTCCATACTAGAGATTTACAAATAAGAAATGAAACGTATGGATTTGAAAGTATCAAACTTCTGCTGGTTATCAGCAAAACATGTTAGATTTATTGTTATGCAAGAGATATATAAGATAAACTAGCATGTCGATTGCACGTACCTTTTTCTCTTAAATCAATAATTAAGTAAAAACTAAGACGTTTACAAACATCTCCCATATGTTGTATATTGACTTCCTCAAGAAATTTCTAGAAACAAAAGAAGAGAAATAGTATAATAACCATAACCAATGAATACAGTCAAAATGTGCATATAACTTGAGTTAGATAAGTATTCCACTGAGAGCAGATGGTTCGAAGTCAAAACGTAAAAAAGAAGCAAATATAGAGAACTTAAAGCAAGATAAAAGCTATAGGTACCGGGGAGTCGAAGAAAGCGACAGAATAGAACATATAAAAATGAAGGAAAAATTGAATATGGAGTATCTCAGAAGAGACTCAACTTAAAAACAGTTTCTGGATAGAAGAATGGAACATGCAAATTAAGAAGCTTGACAGAAAGAAAAAAGATACTAACGGCTATATTTTCGTAAAAATGAAGATGACAGAAGACTAACATTTTTCACTGCCTAAAAACACCAAAACTACAACCAAATTGACAATATGGTAAAAGGAGCAGAAATTACTACTAAACTTGTCTCTAGCAGATAAGTAGTAATACAATAAGCAACAACAAACAACAACAAAACTTAAAGTGAACCGCGCAAATAAATTCATGAACGAACAATTTTTGCAAGATGTTGAAAAAAAACAATTTTAACTAACATAAGATCTTTGCATCAATGGAAACAGGACAATTAAAAGGAAAAACATAAGCTCTCATTACAGCAGTCCAGGATCAAGCACTGCGAACTGCCTCTTTTAAAAGAAAAAGTGCTGAAATTGAATGATAAGCAATGGCGTGATAAGATTTTTTTGTATTTTAGTTCAGTTTCACTACTGGAAAGCACTGTGTGACAATTGAGCTGGTTTCCATATGGCGCTTTTTTATTATAAGGAGAAAGTATGTGTTGTATTAGCAACATTATTGATAGTTTTTTCTACAAAAATTACATAACTTTAACTTAATAAAAAATTACAATTTTTAACCCAGTATTGCCTTCTGTGACTGCAAAATAACTTTCAACTGTTCACATAGCTGTTGCTAACATATTTACGTATCTCATTATTCAATATTGCTATTTTGTTTTATTGGATGGGTTGGACAAGAACTATTATATATTTGTTGTTCTTGACGCGTCTTTTCGATTTGTGCATGCTTGTTTGAGAGCAATAGAACACCATGTCGTTTCTTTCCGGAAACATTCGCAATTTTCAAAATATTAATGAAATAAATATTTTTTTCAGCTAAACTAAGTTTAACTGGAATAGTCTTATTTTGGTTTGCTACTTTATGTAGCTTTAGCACTATCAAGTTTTGCTTACTAGTTTATCGTCTATGTATGTAAAATTTAAAACGATATGATACTCCCAAGTTAAATAGAACATAATAATTAGCGTTCGGTTTTTAACGATGTAGGACAATACTATATTTACTATCTCCAAAATCGCAAGAAAGCTTGTTTCATCAAGCTAAATTGCAAAAAAGTATCTACTTCAAATGACCATATCTGGCTTTGAATTTGATGTTTACTTCTATAAATCGTTAATATAGAGAGAATACCAAAAAGACAACAGACGTATATCAAAGCGTACGAATTGTTTATCGCGGAAACCGTCCGCGTTCCCTCGAATATTTATAGGCATATTTGTGTAACTATGTTATTTATATACAATGGATTTAGCTGACATGCCCGAAACCGTTTACATAATAATTAATCTTATGTATGACGTATCTTATTCCTGTCAGATCTTCGAACGGCTCGCGGCTCTCGTTGAAATAATTTATTTTTACTAGGATTTTCTCAGAGTTGTTTTCTAAGTGAAAGGAAAAGGTAAGGAGATGAGACTAGAAAATTTCCAAACTTTGATTTCTGTATTTATCTGTACTCGTGACGTCTTTGAAAATTGAAAACGAAAGTTGATATATATACACCGCATTTTATTTTTACAACAGAAATTGTTTTCTCATTTGATAATTTTTGTAAAATACGTGTCATTAAAGTCAAAAAAAATGTTGAAATAAAATTTTCTTGGAACTTTCATGTGCATTATAAAAATTTGACAAGGTTTTATAAAAGAGAAAAATTTTCTCTTTTTGTTTAGTGATTAAATGTAACACCAAAAGAGAATACAGTAGAACGATTGTGTTCTCGGATGGCAAGATCTTATCTCATATTCCAGCGTCAACCAACCCTGTCTAAGGAGGTTGATTAATATTTTATATTCGCTGTTGCTTTTATAAATCAATAAAGAACCCCCAGAGATATTAATTATATTAGCCGACTGCAGTTTTCAGCTTGTGCTTGCTGAATAAAGCAACAAAAAGTTATAAAACCGAATAAGCAATTACTTAAAATTAATCGGTCCGCGTTCTAAGTTAATTGACAACTTTATTTAATAACCCTTTAATAGGACAAAATTTTGCGGAGAACTTATAAACTCCCCGACCGCTAAATTTACTTTCTATTAATTTCGTTATTTTCTGTAGCCTTCCTTTCCAGTACTTTAAAAACAGATTTATCGAATTATTTGTCTTAAGCTAATTTTTTAACTTCCCAGTTTTCAGATATTAAAACTTATATAAAGGCAAAAAACTTTTGAAACAGAAAAAAAATGAATTTCGCCTCCTTTAAACTGAAATAATTTGGTCTCGGTAATTTATTATTTATTTTTTAATTTGGGGGATTCCCGTGTTAGCAAGTAGAATAATATTTATCATTCATACTGCAATAGACATTTTATTTGCAAGAGCATAGACGTTATATTAATAGTTGAATTTCGTATTTGTTCTTTTCTTGAATTTAATTTAGTGTTTCGTATTTTTGAAAACTTCATTATTCCTTCTTTAACCAACTTATACGACATGGAACTTGCTTAACAAATTAGAAAATAAATCTAGTATGTCTATAATTTAACTTATAGGTTTACAATTATTCTGATCGTGCAATTAATACAGAGGCATTAGCGATAATTTGTAGTGAAACGTACAGGGCACTAGTATTATTTAAATATGCCTCTCCAGACGAACTGTTACCACTCTTTAAAATAAGATATTCTAGATGTTATTGAAATTTGTACTAAAAGTGAAAATTTAATTTAGAATTTTTTGTGTTTTACACTGCTATTGAATTCTTGTCAAAACGCATAATAAAAATTAAAAATTAAGTAATTCTTAGTAAAATTGAAAACTGCATTTTAAAATCGACGAGCTGCTGAGTAATCTAACAGCTTCTTCATAATTACAAAAATTTCAAAATCTAATTTGCCAATTATGTTAATTATAACTATAAAGTAAAGACAAAGTCTTTATTATACATAAACGAAACCTTCTCAATCCTTTCATGGAAATGGGTTTTTTCGAGGCCTGCAAAATATGCATTTGAAGCGTCGATGACTTCTTCACTGGACCTGAATTTCTTTCCAGATAGAATTTTTTTAGTTTAGGGAACAAATGAAAATCCAACAAAGCCAAATCGAGTGAGTCGATTCCGAACTTTAACTCATCTTTTTGTTTTGTTGGGCAATTGCACTTGCAGGAACTGGTGCATTGTTTTCGTGAAACATGATTTTTTTCTTTGACATTCCGGAGTGTTTTTTACGAATTGCATTTAGTTGCTCTAAAAGTGTTGAGTAATATTGGCCTGTTATGGTTTTACTTTTCTTCAGATAGTCAATAAGTGAAATAGAAGCCATTACTTTTCCAGCCAACAGAACTGGTTTTGCCTTCTTCGGAACTGGTTTTCCCTGGCCAATCCACTGTTTTGATTGTTGTTTGCTTCCTGGGATATAATATTCAATCTAAGTTTCGTCTATAGTCACAAATCTTCTGATGAAATCCGTTGGATTTTTTCGATACAACTGTAAACCCTCAGTTGAAGTTTCGGGAGTGAGCAGACGGCACCCACTTTGCTGAAAGTGTTACTAATCCCAACTCTTGGTATAATACATTGACAGACTCCAGCCTCAACCATTTCACGAACTTTCATTTGACGATTGTCTAACACCATATCATGGATCCTATCAATGATTTCTGGAATAGTCGCAGATTTCGGGCGCCTTGAATGAGATTCGTCAATAGTGTGGGTACGTTCACGTCTAAATTCAGACATCCAAAAACTTCCTTCCAAATAAAAAGTTTAATGACAGCTTTATTTTATTTTTCTCCAAAATTGAAAAATCACGAAATACAGGTGCATCAATAGTTATCAAAAGTGAACTAATTCTTTTTTTCTATGAACAATTGAAGTACTAGCCTACTTGATGATGAAAATAAAGGAAATAAAAACGGATAGTGTTCAAGAATTATGCAATATCTTCTCGTTACAACTCACGTACAACAGCGCTTCAGAAATTCTACGAAGCAATTGGATACTTGGTTTGCCTGCTCCTAACACGAACCAAGCGAAGGTAACAAAATAAAAGTGGAAACATGTTTATGAATATAAATACCAAGAAAATATAACAACAATATTTTTTATCGATTGTGGTTGATTAATTTAGAAACCATCAATTATATTTTAACGGGTGCCAAATTATACACCAGAATGTTTAAATGCTCTCAGGAAAGGAACCTGAAGCCTGCGGATGTAGACAGAGAAGGCACCCAGACTACGGTGTGTTCAGCATACTGTGCCATTCAGGGAACTGACTTTTCAGACCTGGAAATGTTTTGGAAAAAGAGTCAGAAATCTTTAAGAACTTAGTGTTACCTGTGGCAGAGGTTGTTGATGACTTTTGAAGGAGTCCCTTATGCCAAACATCATTAGAGCCACGTTCGATTTTAATGAAGATGGCGATAATACAAAGATAGGAGTTTACGGCACTCCTAGCACCGCTGTACAGATTCAGATAGTCCGGTTTGAAAACCGAAATGGTGGTAGACATCGGTTAAGTATGTTGTCGAGAATTATTTTGAATTCTTTGCGGATACGCTGTAGAAAGACGGATCGGGGAGGAGGGGTTGTTTGTTTTCAAGATTATAACATTGTGGTTTTCGAGGAAATTGGAAAATGGTAGTAATGAGATTCATGACAATTTGGGAAAGGCGTCGCAAAATCTCTTTGGTGATGGAGTCTTGTCTTGTCATGACTGCCATATTTTCTTCCTAGATAGGACTGATGATCTTTTGAAAACGATTAATTTGAAGGATTTCAGATGACCCGGACAAGGAATCAATTTCACAGGAGTTTCAAATCGTTTGTTTAGTCTATTAGATATATTAAGATATTCGAAACATGTTGGCCTTGACATACTGGTAAGAGGTAAATTTCTTAAAGTATTGTCTTTTATGTGAAACTGCAATTTGTTCTAACGAGTCTTATTCTGATCTTAGAGATTCAGGTTCTAAGAGTAGGTAGAGAAAGCAAAATGTGAGCGTCAAGTGGTCTATGGTGACGGGTAGTGATGAAAGTCAGTTCGTTACAAGAAAGCACGAGGGAATCTGTTAGCAACACGTGGTCAACGGAGCTTTCCTAGAGAAACACAAAGGTCGGTTTATCGTTAAAAATTTAAAAAAGCGGAGATTATTGTCAAGAACGTGTAGCAAATAGTAAGACGCGGAAAGGTTATGGAGGTGGACGGTTACAGTTCGACAATGTAGAGAGGAATGTTCAATTTGCATCAGGATCGTAAGAACTATCGCCAGTTTCGTGTGAGCACAGCATACTTTCTTACTAAAAAGTTGAAAACCTGGAAGAGCTTGTGGTTGTTTTAGAGTTTAGCCCGGTTTCACTTGTAATTAGGAAGAGAATTTAAAGAAATCAGATGAGGTAACGACTTACATCTCTCGATTATCCTGCCTAATAAAACGATTCACTTCAAACTCCAATAATGATTTTTAAGTACCAAATACTTGGGAAAACATTATTAATAATGACGTTAAGACTGGTGAGTAATTAACAACAATTCAGGATAAAAGAAATATCAAGAAATACTAAACTTCCGTCAAGAATAACAATAACGTCAAGTTTTTAAGAAACACTTTGTATACTTGAGAATAATTCAGAGCGGAGAGAATTCCTCTGTATGATTCTTCACGAAACATCTTTTAATGTATATAACGCTATGTTCATGGATTATTGAAACATTCTATATAAAGCAAAAGTGACTGCCTAGCACTTTCTAAACTTGGTCCCATAATTCCTCGTGACGTGAGAATAATGAAATAGATCGGTTCTTTAAAATTTCAATAATAGATTGCTAAAGGATAAAAATAAGATTGGTTTGGAAATTGGAAGATATGTTGAGCGCCGCATGTAGTTAATGTCTAATAAATAGTCTCATATGACAAGAGAACAAATACACCAAATGTAATTTTTGCCTTATAAATTATTCCCATGTACTTTTGTGCGTTCTTCAATCACATGGGGGTGTACTTTAAAAACTGTAAGTTGAAACTTTCATAAATTTATAAAATCTTTCGATGAGCAGGATAAAGTTTATGTTGGTTATTAAGGGAATGTTTGTTTTGTATGGGAAGTAAATATTATACATTGTGTTTCCGTCTGGACATTTCTGTTTTGTACATACATGCATGATGTGTACTATATTAAACAAACAAAATTGCTAAGCAAGCACTTTTCGTTTTTGTTTTCATGTAAAACAAAAACCGAATCGCTTTGATTAAATTTATGTGAAGTTTTACTATAATAAGGGATTTTATAGATTTTGCATAAATAAAGGTTAAATCCCAACGATTTTAGTTAGAATTATCTTGGCCTAATAAATTTTCAGTGCTATCTCAATCGAATTTCCTTTCTAATTGTCATCGTGTATTTTGAAAGTTGAGCCGCATGTACTACCAGAGAGTATTTGTAATTAGCCCCGTCAAAAGTAAAGGCAGTTAGTACTAATAGTTATATTTACACGTGTTACCGGTAATCACGTACTAATTGCCATTCGGTTTAATTAGTACCCTAAAGATTACGGTTCATTCGGTCATCCAGGGCACGAAGTCACCAGCCGTGCGATAACTGCGATTTCAATATTTTATTATATTATTATTATTAAAGGTGGGGATTTTTAAAATATAAATTTAATACATGACAGTGTTTATAAGATTCTGAATCTCTACGGACTATACATATAAATGAAATTCTACTCGTATTAAAGTTGCTACTTCACATTAGTTTAAGAAAGCTGTAGCAGACATTCCAAGTTATTATAGTGTGCATATTCTAGGTATATGACAATATAACGTTTGGGATTATAACGCTATATTATGTCCCTTGAGTGCCCTATTAAAGGTTACCATAATCTCATAATTACACGTCTTTTAGTGTTCTGAGCGAGATACATGAACTTGTTTATCATGAAAATAGTTTTGTCTACAATGTCAGCAAGATAAAAATTAATAATAAACAACAGTTAACGTAAGATGGGGAAAATATGATCGATTTTCAGTTTTAAGCTAAAAAGCCTACTAGATAACAAAATCAAAGCAAACTTCTTGTTATCTATGGCATGTACAAGATTCTACGAGTGATTCCACATTCTTCTTATCATTTTTTTTAAATCCCTTTATGTTAAGATTCTTTTTAGCCTTTTCTTCCTTCAGTTCATTTTCTTTCATTTATATTCAAGAGTTCACAAACAGTTTGTGCAACACACTAACTGTGTTTTGAGTTTCTTCCAGACAATTAGTTCTCTCAAAACCTTCTATCAGTTGTTCTTTAATTTTATGAAACTTTTAACATACATTTTACACTAGATACAGATCTTCTATCTATTTACAGATTGTCACCGGAAATACAGAACAAGCACTCTGCATTATATATAAATTTTGAACATATCTAAGTTTTTCTTGGATTCTTCAATTTGATAACACATGAGATATATCTACTGTGCAAAATGTAAAACAAAGAGAGAGCACATACGTGTCTGCTGAGACACCATGTATGTGCTGTGATTATATAGAATTATAGGTCATATACTAGGGTAAGCAGTTTCAAAAGTCTCGTCATATCGAGGTGTTGCTTCATACTTTTCCAGATACTTGCTTTGTATGTGCTAGTTACCCTTAGTCTTAGTTGCGTAAGGTCTTATTATGTGTATTTTTCTTATTTGAACCAATCTGTAGTTACTTGTTCTTTTAATTTTTTTAGTTCTAGTCCAGACAATACGTCCTTAGCACTGATCTTGCTTGATTAGGCAGTTTCTTAACTGAATTTTTTAAGACGTCCAAAAAAGTAAAACCCGCGCATAGAAAAGTTGCCTTAGACAGTCGTTAAAAAGCCAGCGAGCCAGAGATGCATTTGTGTGAGCTAGTTAGAACACCGTCGGGATGACGCTTATTACTTACGTACTAATATCATTGATTCCAATGAAGTTTATTTATATGAACTTAAAGTAAACAACATTACGGTTACGTTTTCGAGTTCGTTTGATATTGCAAACTAAAATGTGTGTAACTGTAACGGTTTATACTAATTATCATTATCATTGCTTGACCATAAAGAGGAATGCCTTTTAGTTTTTCTTATTCATTGATTATATAAATGATGCTGAGATATCAAATTAACGGCTGCTTGCCTAGATCGTGACAGTCTAACTTCACAAGATGATCTTGATATACCTTCAGCTAGTGACTGTGGAAAGAAAAATCGACAAACAGCCTTCGACTAGTGCTGGCGTACTTTCTTCCTTTCTGTCACTGGGCGTGGTGTAACTGCTGTGGCTATGTGTAACATTCTTCGGATGCTCAAGAAGTGAAAAATACTAAGTTTGCTAAGAAACCGATTTTGCATTTGAAATTTCCTAAGTACAAAGCTTATATTTTAAAGTAACTCCAAAATGAAAGAGAAAGTTTCTTATTAGAAGAAGAATGATCTGATTTCATATGGAAAATCAAAAATAATTTTAGAGGCAAAAATGTCATGATGAAGAATTAATAACAAGATTAAGTAACTAAATTTGTCTGTGATTATCTTTCTGGCATAAAAAATAAATTGATCAGATTTGCCTCGATTTACCCTCTATAGGATTATTTTCTGATCATTGTTTTGGTAGGTTATTAGTACGTCTAAGGTTGCAGATTTTCGTTTTCTTGCCTTATAAAGAAATACCAAGAGTCAGTCCTGTCTGGACGTCATTACCAAAATACCAAATATTATACAGAGTGTTCCACAAATAGTGCCAGAAAAATCTAAGAGCGTGCTAAGAAAATCAGAATAAAGCAAAAAGTGTTCATAATCTTTTTTCCAAAAATGTACCGTGTCTGAGACACAAGAAGTCAAAATGCATTCAAGGTTCGTAACTATCAATATCTCGGAAACAACGTGAGATATACCGGAAAACCATATGTAGTTTGGTCATAACAGACTACAAAGATATAGAATAAGTAATAATCAAGTAATGTTTCATGCACTTAATAGATCTTTCTCCACGCAAACACTCTGTTTTAGAAATCGTCACATTAACTTACTATTTTTGGTTTTCAATTTACTTTTGTTATATGTTTTTCATATTTTTGTTGTACACCAGTGTTTGGGTATTATTAGTTTTGAAAAAAGCTGCTAATATCTAATAAAGGAATGATTCATAGTACATTTGGCCAATAACGTAAAAAATACGTGTCTTTTGATATAGCCAAGCATAAAGTTGAAAAGTTCTAATACAATTACAACCTTTTTCTTGCGATTTTTCCGCACGGAATATTCAATTAAGATGGAGATGGTATTTGCGGATCTTGTGAGTTTAGTATCGAAAACAAAAAACAGAATTAATAAGAGGGAGCCGCATTATAATCGAAGCGTTATAAATTGATTTACCAAAATTTCTATAGGTAGAAATTTATAAAACATACCGCTATAAGAGAGAGCTTAAAATACATAAATTATCGCTTTTTCGTCGAACATTTCCCAACTGTCTTAATGGTTACTAAATTATCGGCATTCCTTTATTTCCTCTTTTCACATCATAGTATCTAATAAGTTAATTATTTTCAAGTAGAATAACGCAAAACCCGTAAAAAGGTTTTGCACGGGAAAACTGTAGTTACTCCATATACTATTTAATACCATTATAACTTGTTAATATAAATGTATAAAGTTATTGACTGAATCATAAATAATCTCTTAATAAAGTACAACGTAAAAGCGCTCACAATACTATACAACCATCATAAGCATAACGTAAATGAAGGGGGGAGGAGTCGATTCTCATTATTGACTAACGTCTGATTATTATCCAATTATTTCTTTCCAAGTATAGCAAAGGAGAACTACTGTATAATTTATACATAACTATTGTTACTTTGAATGACATATTTTCACTGCAATAAATTGGTATCCCTTCAAACTTTAGTCAAAACCAAAACGAAATTAAAATGTTTACTGGAGAAAAGATTATTTTCTCGATCAATGTTAATAGAAGCATTTTTAATTAGTGCTTTATATATTGATTGATGGTACGTACATAGTTACTAATTTATTTGCTCAAAACCTTAAAGACCACTATTTAATGACAAATTAATTGATGTGCTTTTAGTTTCTTGATTACCTTACGTTTTGCTCTTTAAATATTAAATATAACATCTATTAATATATTAAAAAGAAATTGAAAACAAAACTACTATAATTATTGTTCAATTTATTATAATAATGAACGACTTATTATACAGTGTGTCCCAATTTCGATGCTCACTATTGGGATCTCGGAAATTGCAAGAGATACGAAGTCAGTTAAATTAAAAAAGTTTTGGCTATTTTGAAGATCAGTTTACTTATGCTTTTGTTTTTTCAAAAAAAGTTTACGGTTTACTAGATATTTGCTAAAAACGAAATTATTATTAGTGGGAAGTGCTTTTTGTTTAAAAAAAAATAAAATAATTTCGTTTTTAGCAAATATCTAGTAAGCCGTGAACTTTTTTGAAGAAGCAATAGCATAAGTAAACTGATCTCTCAAATAGCCAAAACTTTTCTAATTTAACCGACTTCGTACCTCTTACAATTTCCGAGATCCCAATAGTGAGCATCGAAATTGGGACACACTGTATAAGTATTTGTTATTTATTTAGAATTAAATGTTATTTTATTATTTATTAGACTAAAATGTATATGTCGCAGGCAAATAACAATTTTCGTCGTCGTAAAAGCTTGGCAAACATAACACTATTTTACAATCAACAATCATCTGATAGAACGACAATATTAAAAGTAATAAAGTACGACTGTCTTACACTCTGACTTATTCTTCTTCTTCTTCCGACAGTCAGTATTTTTGTCAATGATCTATTAAATTTTAAATTAGTTGTTATAATAAAACCCGAGTATCTTTTAAAGTACTTTGCTCTGAGCCACAGACAGGAATTACTCAACAATAAATTTATTTCCTTACTTAGTATATAATAACAATAAAAACTCATTACAGAAAGAATTACATATTAATATTGGAAATTATATAACAAACGTAAAAAGTAACAACAAAGAATAATATACTGCATGTATTTATGTAATTCCAAACCAAGGGTATGTTGTTACATTCGGCCCTCTTGGGCTTTCCTAGATATCATCGTCATCTGTAGATTTTTTATTGTGGAGCCCTTCCCTAAAATAAAGAAAAGACAGTATCACGCAAATAAATTTGTTGAGCTGAAATGCTCAGTAATAGTTTTTGTTTTACGACCTGACACGTCTTAAAGTGCTTCATCTTCATAGCTATTTACTATTAGTTCAGTCACATCCAACTCTGTACAATAATTAATTGTATCGTAAAATATTCCAAACGACATCAGGTAATATTTTGTACCATCTACTCTCATCATTTATGCTAGTACTAATGGCATTTTCTATCGTACGATTGTAACCATTCGAACATGAATAGCAATACTATGCAGTACCTGTTTATATTGTAACTCTAAAGAAAATTTTTTAAATCTTATTCTGTTGGAAGCTTTACTGCAATCAAACTAATTGTTTTTAGAATTGACAGTCTGTAAGTTTAGCGAGGAAAAACAGAGAGAGAGAAACGACTATTATCAAATGTAACTAAAATAACAGTATAAATCAAGATGCTCCATATGCCATCAGTCAATATATGGAGAGGTTAAGTTTGTATATGGGATGTAGATAATCCTCCTTCTTGCCGTAATGCCCTTGCTTATACGTACAATCAAGACAAACATTGCCATGCTTTTTTTATAAACTGTGTCATTCTTTCAAACAAGAATTTTCCCTTTATTAGAGCTTCACATTTACGTAACCCCACATAGCTGAATTCATTATGAAATGTTTTTAAAATATTAAATCTAACCAATCTTGGAATAACTAATTTTTGTTTTTTTAAAAAACGTTTGTTTTCCAATACAGAGGTTTGTTCTAAAGATTGCAATTATCCAATTTTAACTTTTCTCGAATGGTATGCAGTCCATCATCTCGTGTTTGGATTTAGAGATCAATATCGATGATTATGTACTTAAGTTAGTGCGTCGGCACGTTTCATCTTTCCTTCAAGTGAGTGATGCATTTCCAATTCGAATCTTTCACACTAGCCACCTCCAGGAAACCCTTGGAAGCAAGTCGTTCTTGCTAGACTCCAAATGTGATTTGCAGCTGCAGATTAACTGCACAGTGTAAAGCTCAGTTCAATCAAATGTTTACTATAATGTTTAACGTTTTAGTGTAGCGAATACGTCACTAAAGTGATTTTTAGTGTTTAGGCCTGTGCATGGTACCGTAATGCATTTTTGTTCAAAATTGCACGAAATTAATGTAAAATAATTAACGACACACCCTGTAGGTTCACTGATGTATGAATTTATAAAATATTATAGTTTTCTAAAGATATAACGGTTTGTAGTAATTATTGTCATAATGGAAGTTGCATCCTATCAGTCACTTAGATAATAATCGGATTAGATGTTATCAACTATTTCACCTTTTTTGGTCATTACTTTTGATTTTTTTATTATTAAATAAATCTCTTACTGTTTATTCCTGATTTATATTGTCAGTAGTTCTTGTAATGTACTGCAATTGATAGTTACCATAGGGATGATTGATAGGGGATATTTATTATGTAAATAAAAAAGTATAAAGTTTACATTTTGAACATTTATTTGAGTTCTCATCCTAAATACATTATAGTTCTTATTACGCATTAAACCCCCAAATAGACAATTTATTAAAATTTAGAATAATAATGATACTACGTCTAGGACATTCAAGAAATGGTACTAAAATCCCTTAAATAAATAAACATTTGTTTAATTGCTTTAAATAAGGACGCTATCCTCCGTCTACAGAGCATTGAAAGTGTTTATATTTATTCTTGACTCTTAGCTACAATTTTGGCAGAATTAAAATCTTGAGAAGATGCCAACCCATAAAATAGGATTGTAGGACTGAGTATTCCAGTTGCTATAAATAACATAATTAAAATTCATTGTTTTAAGTTTTTGTTTAAAATGCGTTCTTCATATAATAACTACAGTGCTGAAAGATTTTTGTTTTCGTAAAAGCAGTAAATGTTTGAAAATTTAGTATTATATTGTTTGTTTTTTCGCACATGGTAAACCTTATTTACAATTTAAATGTTGTCGTTCACACGTTACAGCGAGGGAAATTGTCTCAAAACTGAGACAGCCTAAAATATTTTACGTATAATTTTATATAAAATGTTTGCTTTTGGGTTGTTTGCTTCGACTCCTTTTCATTATTCCGTGGTTTTAATGGTGTTATATTATTCAAGCTTGCGTATAAAAGTTGTTTATATATAATTTTACTTAAAATGCGTAAGAGAAGAGTGTCATTTGTGTACGGCAAAAAATAGAATCCAGCACTGTCTTGTTTTCTAATGGCCCAATTTGTTAGTAGAATTTACGAGAATTTATTAGTAGGCGAACTTTAGCTGAAAATTTTAGCGATACTTATTTCGTTTTCGACGCGAATCTTAATAATGATAGTACGTATTAGGTAAACCAAATTCTAACAGTGAGTTGTATTTCCGAATTTGATTATGTTTCCTTCTTTAATCATGTCATGGTTTACTTTTTTTTTTTACTTTGATACCATATAATTTGTATCTCAAACAGAATTTTATTGAACAAAGTTATATTTAGAACTTAAATTCCTTGTAACTCTAGATTTAATAAAAAAATACTTGGAGGATGTTTTTTAAGTTGTGGCAAAGAAGGCAAAGAAAAACGAATCAATTCTGACTCTTGACATTCCAAGTAACAAAAAGTTGTGTTTTCTTTGAAGACGCTACAATATGAAACCTGAAATGATATTAAAAGTAATAATAATAAAACTGCGCTTATTTCGTCTTTTTTTGAAAGATTGTTTAGTCTCAAAACTTCCCTAAACGCACATATAATAGGAATAATATTTATAAATTATAAACATAGACATATAAACTACAGTTTGTTTAAAATGTGTTTCCAAGGAATATTATGTAACATTAATATTGTATTACAATACGTTATATTAATTACGTCGTTGAAAATGAAAAATACAACCCAAATCTAAACAAAACAAGATGAAAACATAAACATTTTCATTAGTTAATGGCCAGACACCCTTAACAATGAGATTTTCCGCTGATACATTACTTATTTAAAAAAAACAAGAGATTTGAAAATTTTACTAAATAAGCCTGCTGTTTTCTTTTAATTATTTCCGTACCACCGAACTCGTTCCTATCGTCTACAGAGTGTCTCAAAATTTTCAAAACTATTCTTTTTTTTTGTAAAACTTAAAACTAATTTAAATGTTTTTTATTAAAATTGTGACGTCATCAGTATCCGATGAGTAACGCAATCAAACTTTGTTTCACTGACACTTGTAATTTTTTATGATAAATTTTGTAATAAATTCAATGTTTTTTACCACCTAATGGGTATCAATTAAATGGAACCTATAATACTCCAGTGGCGTGTATAAGTATTTAGGTTAACGCACAATTTCTACTCAGATCGAATCTCCCGCATTAGAAAGACTCAAGATCTGATGTACTGACTAATACATATCCTTTCCACGAGTTCACCACAACTGGCTCTGTAGTTCATTGGCGTAGAATAAACTACGGCGCATGGAATATTTACTTTCAGCATTTTTGTAGAAGGTGAGAAAGACGTTATGTGGAATATTCTTAGCCAGCTTACATCAAACAATTCAAGCGAGCATGATATTTGTGTTGAAATAGGATATTTGCAAAGATGAAACTTTTGTTTTGCGGTTACTCTATGCAGTACCTTCCACGCTTTTACAAACTTTTATGATCGAGGCAATCACTAAGCGATATAATTGCTTAAGATAATTGTTAGAAGACTGAAGAAATGAATAGTTTTGCAGTTTGAGAAACTTTTCCCCGACTTAGCGTTGCCTTTAAACGCAGCGGGATAAACATCTAAAATGTGCACCCGCTTGAATATGGCAGACATTTATCCTGTAATTCGCTCATGCTGTACAGTTTCTTTCTTTAAAATATTTACTTGTTCAAAGTAGATCGATATATTATACAGGGCTAAACAAAAAGAAAGTTTTCTCTTGTTTTCTTCCCCCAGAGCTACTACAACCACTCGGTTTAGACCAGTATTATTATACAGTATAGTGAAGTATTTTATTAGAAAAATTGAGAATTTTAATAGGCAAGAATAGTTTTTTAATTCTGTCATTTGTGTCTTGACCAACAATTTTATTTATTTAAGGGATTGTGGTGCTCATAGAAATAATATCATTTTAAACTGGATAAATTTAAATTAAATAAATCTTGAGACCTACTTCGCTTTATGTACTACAACGAACCATTGTAGCTTCCAAACTAAATTTCTGTCCATAGTACTGTACTATGAAAGAAGCGCTTGCTTTTAAAGACGATTTTTACCTTTTTTCTGACCTTTCATCACAAAAAAACTGTAAAAGGCTTGCTTTTATTCCTATTCGCGAACTACACAATTTTCTAACAGACTATTACCTCTTAAATGGAACTGTTTTAAGCAATATAGTTGAATTTAAAATGTAGCATATCATACACTGTACCATACTCAGATTTGATTCAAAAGAATTTTTTAAATTGCATACTTCACAAACTTATAGAATGTTATAAATTAATGAGTTACGATGATATGTGTCTAAATGCAATTTGTATACCTAACTTATAGATTATTTTATGAAATGGACCAATTTAAGTTTTCTGCGCTAAGAGGATCAACTATAAGAATCATAATCATCGTTAATACAATAAACTAGCAGCGACCAAGTCAAGGAATTCTTTATTAATAACATATTTTTAACCATTCCTACTGTAAGCTAATACGGACCGTATAAAGACATTCTATGGTATCATCGGTGTGTACCCGGCCTAACCAAGTCACACGGGCTCCCACTAATTTTATTTACTGAACAAATAACGTTTCTCTTTCAAAAAGTGAAAACGATTTAAATCCAACAGCCGGAAAGATTCTTAATATCTCGACATATTCAGTATAATGTAGGTCAATTGTTGATAGAGAATAAAATAAATACATCAATCTGAAAATAATCAACACCTTAACAATGAAGTCAATTATTCACCCTACTAAGGAAAGTTCTTTGATGGTACAAAGAAATTGGTTTCTTCGCAATATTATTATTTCTTTCGAGCTAAATCTTAAGAAAGCCTCTTCTTGACTTGAATGTAACATTTGTAACCCTTTTTTGTTACTCTCATCCTTAATACGTAAGAAATAAAACAATTTTTTCTTTACAAGAGATTTTCTAAGGCTCGGATTTGGATCCATGTGCTTTTACCTTAAAAGTTGGAGAACTGCTGAATGCCTAAATGGTGAAGTAAATGCGGTTTTAATGTTTGCAATCACAGCAAAATTAAGTATAGATACAGCCGACACATTTCAAATTAATTTCCTCAACTGATGATGCACTAACGGGGAAATTCTATTAACTCCAGCTATTTCATTAAACTCTTTAATGAGAAAAGGGAGTAAAAGTACAACGTATATACTATGTAGAAGTTCAATTATTTCTACTTTCGAAGAAAATTAAATTATTTTATCAGATTTTCTGTCACTTACACCTAATTAGTAAAAAATGGATTAACAGATAAAGCATTTGAAAGTTAAATTTATTCAGAATAAATCTCACCGAAACGTACACTTCTACCCTTTTAATTCGTAGATATGAAAAATAATCGAGTCTTACTATTTGCTATATAACTTCCAAAAACGATCAGTAGATATTTAGTGGACGTGGGCAAAATATGTTTGGTATAATAACTAAAAAAGTAAACAAATATCTGAAATATGTACATAGACGGCGATGTTGATGCCATGATTTTAACAATAAATCAAATTACTCCAGTATATAATAGAAATTACTATGCATTAGTTAGCAATTCTCAATAAGCTTGCATAAAATTTATATTCGAGCTAGACATTAGAGATGGGATAAATGGATCATTTTCTTGATTCGATTCAATGGAATTGGCCCGTCGAAATGACCCCTTCAAATGAGCCGCTTGTATTTTCTTAACTTATATGCAACGTGACAAGTTTCATTTACATATATTGATTAATGTGGTGGATCAATGGTCAATTGTATTATGCAGACAGCTGTTTAGTAATAAAGCAGGTTTTTTTTTGTTAAAGTGCGTTATGGACCTGTGAACTCATTAAATTAGATAAGTTTGTATTTAATCATCTAGACATATTTAGAACCATGTTTTGATAATTTCTTAAAACAAATAATAACCAGAAGCGCTTCCACATTTTAAGATTGTCTTCATCTCAAGCTTTAGTCTACAGCAAAGTGGAAATGGCAGTATAAATCGCTGCTGATAATTCTTTTGGAGTATAAGAAGTTGGATACACCCCAAAAACGGTAGTTGTGATTTATTTAGCCGTGTGAGAAAAACGATACTGGAATCTGTTGCTGTGTTTGATGTACATGTAACAAATATTTCGAAAACTGTAAAAACAGGCTTTTATATCTTAAAATTAATTTCTTCCATTTAACTTGGTTAAAGTTTGTTATGGAATACATAAATGCCAATGCAACGTTTCCCAGCTATTAAATAAGGAGGTATGTGTAGAAGGATTGTTATTCTTACTGTTGTATAAAAATATGACTCAAATACGTTAGGTAAATTTAATCTATAGAGTAAACGAACGATCTACAGAGTATTCTAACAGAAAAACTGTTACTGAGAAAAGTTCTACATGACAATTATACGTATACAGAATGTTCTATATATGCTTTATATACTGATTTCATTTTTTTTTTAAATAGAATGATCTATTATCGTATTGGGTGTCTCAGAAGTGCGTATAAAATTGTAAATAAATTTCTAAAAGTAGTGCTAAATAATAAACGTGACAATCGTGTCAATTCATGGCATCCTGATTAATTAAAAATCTTTATTTTCCGAAATGACAGTTTGATTAGTTTGAAATACGTTTAGTCCCTGGTTTCCTTTTTTATTATTGTTAACATTTTCAACTAAGAAATACAAGCGAAAGAATACATCGACATGGTTTGGATTCAGGGCAAATGCCGTGGTAATTACCATAAGGCTATACTATATGGTACGCTGAAAGTGTTCCTTATCGCCAGATTGTAGACTTAGACTAGCGTACGTAGCATTTGAAGAGCAAAAGAAGACAGCTTACATCCGTTAAAACCAGAGTGCAACATGTGCTTCAAGAAGTTTACGAAAAATGGTTCAAAGAAAAAATTTAGGTTTCGTAAACAATGTTTTATGAACAGACAAAGAAAAGTTCACACGTAATGATGATTTTAATTCACATGACGACCATATTTTGTAATATTGTTAAAGAATTTGATTTATTTAAAATTTTCTTGCAAATACGTCTAGTATGTGAGACTCTACAGTAAATGCAAGATGTGTTTGCTAATACTCTTACAGAATAATAAATAGAGTTCGTCTATACATTTGAGATACATAAATAACCTTTAAAATATTCTTGATCTAGTAATTCCATACCAAAAGCTGTACTGAATATTATAAGCCTACTTACTTGATACTTCACACTGTTACCAAACCTAATATTCTATTTTCTTGCCTCAACAGTTTTGCATAGAGCTACCTGAAGTTTTAAAAGTATTTCTAAGACATCCTGTATAGATTTTGTAAATATATTACATGTATGAAAACCATTCGTATGCATTATTGTTAAGACTAGTTAATTCTTTGTGCTGATTACGTCTATTCGAATATCTCAAAATTAACTCAAAACAGATATATAGTTATAACGGCTGTTATTACTATTTATACAATTATTAGAGTTTGTGGTTTTGTAATAATTTTAAATAGAAAAGGAAACAACTGACGAGATTCTTGATAAGTAAAAAAACGTTTAAGAGCTAAACTTAAAAGCAAAACCTACCAGAATCAAAGAAACTGGAAGGTGAGGAGCATGTTAGTAGCAGTTAAGAAACCTTCAAAAAATTGAGCTATCGTGATTTCAAGCAAGCAAGTTAGTTATTGCTGATGTTAAATTAATTGAGGGTTGCTATAGAAAATTTAATTCGGAAAGTCAAGTGCATTTGCTAACAGAATTTCATCAGCCATCTTCCAAAAATCAACAAGAATTTGATGTTCATAAAAAAAGAACAAGAGAGCCTGAACTTGAAAGGTAATAGAAAATTAAGTATATAAATCGAATAATAGTGTTTGGTGATAGGTAAAATAATCATAAAACATCAAAATATGTAAGATTTATTTGATAAAACAACTGATTCGTATGTCACTTTTTTATGGAAATAATTTTACAACATAAAGGTAATCGTTTGGAATAACTTTTTTACCAACATCCCTTTATATTTTTACAAATAACAATAACGTTAAGCTTTGTTGACAGATCGTTGGAACACCCTGCATTGTGTAGTTGGCTATAGTATACGATACTATTACCTTTTTAAAACAGTCTCGGTCAGTATTGATGTGCTGGATAAATGTGCCTATTTTCTATTTTGTTTTTTCTCTTCTATTACCTGAACTTTAATTTGCAGATATGTCTAGATTTGACAATTATAACATATTCCATCCATCCATCTTAAACTAAAACGTGATCCAAAGAATGCGTTCGTCCCATATTTTATTTTTCTGTTTATTCTTTCTGTTATGCTGTAATTTGTACTGCAGAAAACAGCAACAATCAAGGATTATTAAATAAATTTCCAGTATACCAAAAGCAAAATAACAACAAGCTTACAGCAGAAGATACAACGGTAATTTAGTTTTCATGCGGTGCTTTTCAACTTACTTAAATGTAGTTCAAAATTCAATTTTGACGTTAAAGCCAAGTTATTTCCTAACGATATAGAAAAAAGTAAGCTTAAAAAGATTTAATTATTATTTCTCTAAAGGAAATAAGATAAAATGAAAAATAAGAACTTCAATGTTGAACTTTGAGTGTATGAAGCACATTATAGTCAAATCAGAATTAATTTTGTTAAAATTGATGCCTATTTAATAAACACAATTAGCTAAAAGATAAATAAGTGCCAATTCTGATTAAACTCTGTAAATCTGTTAGATATAACGCAGCATCAACATATGATATCATTTTATTTTCAAATGTTTGTAAATTTAACCAGCGTGATTCACTTGGGAGTTGTTTCTAAACATCATTTGGAGGAGTCTCCTTGTCATACTACATATATAGTACCACTCACCTGTTGAATCGAGCTGCGAAAATATAATAACCCACTTTTTTTTATAAAATTTTACGAAGGTATTTTTATATTTACATTATTTTACGTGACGGTGATATACAAAAATCGAATCCATCACTGAATTGAGGTTATATGTCTTTGAAGATATTTAATAAGTCTACCTTTCACATTCTCAGACTTCCCGATATTTAATATAACACAATTTTCATCGTTTTATTTTTCTAGAAACTGTTTTCTGTTTATTTCTTTGTCTCGCTCCCTTAACGTTTTCCTTTTACTTATTAGAAAATAACTCGGAGGAAAATCACAGTCAAAATAAACTATACTTTAGATACGACATAAAACTAATTATTATTAGGAATCATGTATATCAGTAATTGCAGGCGTGCTAGTTGAAATCTTGTGTTTAAAGAAATATGTATCAACCTAAAATTCAATCCATTTTAACATTTTTGCAGTTTTGCAGTTTTGGATAAGAACACTTAATTTTCTCTTTGTGTATAAAAAACACAGAAGCAAACAAATAATGTTGTGGCGTGGCTATCTTTCTCCACAATAAAGATTGAAATCATATAACTGCTTCAAAGTCAACAGTAAAATGAGAGTATAAAAGTGAATAACCCGTGGGGGACTATCTAGCAGACTGACAAAGGCTCAGTAATAAGTGCATGATGTCCATAATCTATTTTCCAAACGATCATCAATACACTACGCACTACGCACTACGCTGTTCTCAGAAACGTTTGCATACAGAGCGTGCTAACGAGTTGAAAGACAAACACTCGACTGGGATATAATCTGGCCCTAACGGGACATACAGAAGTAGCCAGGTTTCATATTTTAATAGACAGTCATAGTTTTGAATATCTTTTAAATATTTCTCAGTTAGTTTTAGACAAAAAGATTTGATTTGATAAGGCAAACTAGCTTCCAGCTTCCAGATTCAGATAGGTCATTATATTGTGACGTAAGTACTCCCAATGCCGATTTCATCAAGTATCGATGTATGTATGCCCTTTTCTAACAGAAATCATTTGCTTTAGTTTGCTTGCAGTTTATATTTTATTTATTTGAATATCAGCAATTACGTCTGTGTACTCTACGTGTACCTCTAACGAAAACATCGTTAAAAACTGAAAAAATCTTAATGATAATATTGCAGCATTTATAATAAACCTTCTATAAATAAACTTCAGCTTTAATGAATTGCTGCATTAAATGCATTTAAATTTCATGAACGGTTTCTGCCGCAAAACGCTAAAATATATTTGTATTTGTGTGCACAAACCCAGGAATTCCGAAACCGCAAATTATAAGCATCAGGTTCATTATTACGCGTTAAATGGAAACACCTGTGGCTAAAATTTACCATCCTTGCCCAATTTATTGGATTTTACCAAACACATAGTTTTCTATGTTTTCAACACACGTGTAGACGGTGAATTAGGTAGTATAATTTGATTTTAGAGTACTTTAATGGAAATTGATTTGTGCAATTAATTATTCATTACTTTATAGACAGTAATTTGTTAATGTATTGCTGCCCTTTCCAACCTTGGTATCCAGAAATAATTTTAAAACTTACCTTACATGTTTTCTTTATTTTATTTTCTAACTCTATTTATTTCAAGTTACAGGATAAATAAATTAGTCGAAGAACACATATAGATATAATTATTTAAATTCTGCAGATCTATGAACGGATAACAAATAATACAAAAGGTGAATATTTAATTACATTTAACCTGTATCAGGTAATTTTGTAGGTATATGTTTTTTCATATACATAGTTAGAACTTTCTTTGCTTCCAATGTTTCTAAGATGGGCACTCGTTAATTGTTGTGTGACCCAAAGCTTTGTTGCGATGTCACTTTTGATTCTTTACCCGCATATAACTTTGAAATTTCCTTCTCCAAATATGACTTTGGATTGTACTTAACAACATAATCAGCAGTTACTCTAACTTCTTCTAAAACTGATAAGCAATAATACTTTACGACCACTCATACCACCAACAACCACGAATTTATTTGGCCAACTTTAACTTTCTCGACTTTTCAATGTTTTCCTTCGTGCGCATTTTCCGGATTCTTGGAAAGATGACTTTAAAACTACCATTCTCTCGATGTCTCGATGACGCACCTTCTTCGGAAAGAACTTTGAAGCCTAAATTATTTTTAGAAATAGTATCCATTTCTGACTCACAAAAACGGAAAGCCTACACTTGGACACTAGTCGACGTCGACTTGATATAAACTCAATAATTCTGGCTTATTTGATTTTTAAAATTGCCATAACTAAGTATCTAACTTTTATTATTTGAAATGTGTTTACATGACCGGAACTTCCCCAGGGTTGATAAGAGCATAATGTGCCCCATTTAATTCTTGGGATATCTTTTTGACACGTGATTCCCATGTTAAATGGATATCAATCTGTAAGCTCTGAAATAGATTTACCGTTATTACTTTAAACCAGCATGCTACTTATATTTACGACCATGTCGTTATTACTACAAACTTTAATGGGTTTAGAATTTAAAAATTGTTCTATTGTTCTTGTTGCTTCATTAGTTGATTGTGCTATAACATCTAAATTTTTGCCTTTCGTTATTATTGTTGCATCGTTAGCGTACTGACATAAATTTACCATACCGATGTTCTGTTGGAATTTCTCAGTTAAGTCATTTTTAAAAATTAGAAACAGTAATGGCGGCAAAATCCATACTTACACTATCTTCTGATTCATTCTTAATTTCAGTAAATTCCTTTCTTTGAGAAAAATATGATATTAAGCCATTTTTGGACGAACCTGTTTATGTTTTCTATTAATAAGTTGTGGTTTGACATCAAACGCCATACTTAGGTCAAAGAATATTCCTGCGGACAAGTTTTTATTATTATCAAGAGCATTCAAGATGAAGGTTACTGACTGATATAAAGCAGTATTGTCGTACTGTTTCTTTTTATGAAACCATGTTGCGTTTTGAAAAACAGTTCGAATCTATTGAAATAGTCAATCACTTTGTCCGTTACTTTTGCAAATACAGACAAGTTAGAGACGTCTCCAGAGTTTTTGATATCAGTCTTATCGCCATCTTTATGTAGTGCGATTACTCTGACTTTGAACGTCTAATTCATGTGCTGCTCTTAAGAACATACTAACTTCTATTTGCCTATTTATACTTGAGTATACAAGAGTGCTTTCCTTGATTGGCTGTCTGGGTTAGAAATTATTTGATCGTCAATCGTCTATGCAATAGGTTTTTTAGTGTTTTGATTTTGCATAATAGAGTTTATAGCATACCTTTAAAACATTCTCTAAATTCGTAATCTTGTTATCACTAAACTGCTGCCTAACCAGCTGTATCTGATTATTGTAGAGTCTTCTTTTCTCTTTATATTCTTGTTATAATTGCTGATTATTAGTTGCTTTAATTAAGATGATAGATTTTGTATTTCGTCTGTAAATAGTGACTTATTTGAAGATTTGTATTTCAGCGTTCGCTTCTGTAATGGAATAGATGTATTAAAATAGTATTTAAAAATATTTATAAATTTTTTGCAATAGTCTTTTTTATTCTGTTAGCAAACTGCTTGCAATTTTTATCTAAAAAATTTCGCTTAAAGATATACTTGGTTGTATTACTTAAACATTGATTTCTCACAAAAATCTTTAATAATCAGAAAAGTCTGTATGGACAGTTTCTACAACTACCATACTATGATTTGTAAAAATATTATCAAGAAGAGTACCACTGTATCTTGTAGGTACATTTACAGTTTGTTGTAGACCATATCTATTTAATAAATTCAAAAAGCTTGGTGTAGTTTTCTTTCAACCATTAAATGGATATTAAAGTCATCACTTAAAAAGGTATAGTCAACTCTGTTAAATGTACACTGCTAGGCAGTGATGGGTATTATCTAGACACAAAGTATCTAGATACTGTATTTAGATAGAATAATTATATCTTGTATCTGAATCTAGATATAATTATGAAAATGTATCTTGTATCTGTAACTAGATACATTTCAGCTGTATCTTTAATGACAGATGTATTTTTACTCAAATAATTAGAAAATTTTGCAGTTTTGTAATCAGTTTAATTTTTAAAGATGCTTTTGTCATCCCTTTCCACGTAAAGATAATTTATGGCAATAAATTTGGTAAATTATCTTCATAAAGGGACCTTAATAAACATTTATTTTTTAATTTAGTTTATTCTTTAGAAATTTCTAGTTTCTTTGAAGTAAGCTATATTCAGTGATGGGTATTATCTAGATACTGTATCTAGATACAATAATTACATCTTGGATCTGAATCTAAATATAATTATGAAAATGTATCTTGTATCTGTTACTAGATACAATAAATATTTGTTTATGTATATCTGTATCTAGATAAAATATTATTGTAGCTTACCCATCACTGCTGCTAGGTGAACGATATACAGTTACTACCTATCATTATGCACCTCTTATTTTCCAATTCAAAAGTGCAACTGGTGTATTCGAAATCCTGTTCCACGCATTCTGGCCATAGGTTTAATGGTTTTGCAATTAATTCTAAATTTACCACTACTGCTATACCATCAGTTCTACAGTAATAGTTTATTTTATATAATTTTTCTAAAACAAAATTTTCTATACATACATAAATCAGTCATCCAGTCAAGATGTGGTTCAGAAATATGTCCATATTTAACTTTTTATTTTTCATGCTTCTAGCGTTTATATGCATTATTCTAAACTGGTTTTCTTTCAAAATTAGCTAGCTAGAGCAAATACTCTATTAGTTTATTTTTTCTTATACAGTCTTACGTATCACCCGATGTTATTTAATTTCCTTGCAGTATATTTCATTCCTCATGGAATTTACTGTTTGGCATTGTGCGATTCATATACCTGCAATGCTTCGTGTAGCATTTGTTTTAAAAGAACAGAAATCTTATTTTGTTGCTTTTAAATTAGTGGGCATTGATTTATAGAATGTTTAAAATACAGCATGTGTTACCATGACAATCAGCTATCAAGATTTAAGAGTATGTCAAGAAAACGTCATTTGATCTCATAATCGATCAACTTCGAAAGTTAAGGAATCTGCTTGCCAAGTATTTGCATTTACTGTCAGAACATCCCATTAAATAAAATGTTGTAAAGTAATAATAATATTTATGTACATTATACGCTATGTTACGCAACGCAACCATCATTTTATAAAATACACGAACGTTAATAGAAATCTGTATTTTAGCTTAATTAGAATCTTATAAGTTATTTTATATCATAAATACTGGTTTTAACTCCCTTTTCTTTTTTAATGTGTATCGTTGTTATTTAACGTCAAGGCAAACACACTATTGTCTGAAATTGTCTATCCATGTTTTCCTGCACGATATCAATCCTCCTGACCAGGCGATTGCGTGACGAATTTGATTAAATGCGTTGGTTATTTAGATTTTTTCTTCTTTTTTTTAGTCCGGTTTAATGTTCGCCAATGAAAGATTAATACCCTACTAGTTTCTATATGTATGTATATGTAACAGATAATCGGTAAAACTATTTCAGGTTGACCTATAAAAATTTAAAACGGAATGAATTCAGTTTTAAAAGTTCTCTTTTATTCGTTTATTTTCTGCTTGGAAGATACATATATAATGTGTTGCGTGGTTATAACGATCAGATGTCTCATTTTATGTTGATAAGCTAACTATTGTGTTATAGACAGCAATTTTTTTCATAACCCACAATTTTAGATCTTTTCGATCTCTGTATAATCGCCTATAAAAACCATTAGTTTGTACTTATCAGGAAATAGAATTAAAATTTCCAAAATAGCGGTACTGATAACCATCTTTACTAATGTAAAAATGAAATAAATAACAGATATGTAAATTGGACTTTGGCATTTCACGTAAATACGTTGAATATGGAAGAAGAATTAAATTATAAATAATAAATCGAATTTATGCCCTAGGGATAAACTCTTTCGGTATAATAAAGTTCCAGAAGAATTAGATAATATAGAAACTAAAAATAGATAGAACTGGAAGTATATAACGTTCTAATTATAAGGAACAAGATTTATGAGACTGTCTTTATGAATACAATGATGAATTGATTGTTCAGTTTATAATAATGCTTTGGACCCCATATACAAAGTGTCCCACTTCATTGTTCCGTAACTTCATTATTTATAAAGCTAAAGCAAGAGTTCGCAATCATTTGTTTTTAGCTACTAAACGGTAGCTTAAAATAATCTAAAGAAGCTTTCAGATTTAGTGTCCACACAATTTCGATCCTCAACAAAGTAAAAAATAGGATAGAATACGTAAGAACGCGCTGCCGCCTCAGCTCTCTTCCGTTCCCCGTAAGCCGTCTTATGTTCTGTAGGAGTGATTTTAGTGCCATCCGATTCACAAAGACTTCTTCTTTCTTGTTGTAAGCATTTTCGATAGGCTATATCTTATTCACCACATACAGTTTATCGAAAATATCTTTCTATAAGATAGATAACGTTCGGTTAGATCAATTATACAACATCTCAAAGTCCTTGCTATCGTGTCTCTGTTCGGAGCCATGCTAATTACAGTGCGCACGAGGGGGGCCAAAATTACTTACCCGCTCGTTGCGTGGTTGCGTGACCTTGGAATTATTACTAGTATAAAATTTTATTTTTCAACTATCTAAATCAGTTATAACCTTTTCGCTATCTTTTTTAGTTTTTGAATTACTGACGAATATCTGATATACACTATTTTGGGGCATCGAGTCTTTTTACAGAACTCACATCGGTGAAAAACCTGAGCTATGCATTATGGATGTCAAAACTAAACAAGCTGATATTAAATAAATAATCAACAACCAAAATTGTAAAATGCCGTAAAGTACATCCCGATAACGGCATCAAACACACTAAGATGCGCACGTTGATTTGTATCCTTCAAAGAATCTTACATGATTCCAGGGTTGCCAAATGTTATTTAATTCTAAATTTTTTACATTCAAAACCACTAGAAGCTACTAAATTTCCATTAGTTTTTATTAAAGAACGAAATACTTATATCATACCGTTATTCTAAGCTTGAAAGACTAAGATACTACTGAACGACTTAGGGACTAGGCTTTTAGTCATCTTTAACAAACTCTAATTAGTGCTAAAAATGTGTTAGAGGAGATACAGAGATTCAAAACGATCTTAACATAACTAATTCTTTTTCCGGGGATACCCTATATATTTTTATATGGTTAGACATATGATTCTTTAGTTATATCTCGACCTTTTATTGAGATACTTATTTTATACTGTATTTGTTTAAATTAAAGTTAATTATGAAATGTACACTAGTTTATTTTCTTCAGGTTATTGCGATAATTTGTTTCATCCAAATACACCTTTTACGCATAAGATGCTTGCCTCACCCGAATACATGAAGTGCTATATATTTACTTTTTAGTTTGTGAGATGATATTTTAGGGAAATCTATAGGTAAAGATATTTTTCGCTCTCTTTTATCTTAAGAGGGATCAATTAAAAGCTACTTGTAGATCTTTTCAACATCAACAAAGAAAGTGTAAAGTTGAATACTACAGACTTAGAAAATGGTCAGTTGTACTAACAGCTGAAACGCTTTACAATACTGAAAATGTGGTAGCCACGCTTTTCTGTCATACGAGAACATTGTGTTGGGAAAATAAAACAAAATTTCAGAAGGTGAATGAACAACAATACTCTTGCGCACAAATTCTTCAGGTCCAGGATTGAGTAGAAGCATTGGGGGAAAAATAAATTCTTACGATTTTCTTAAACTCACACTTGTAGTTTGTTTCTTAAAATGGAGAAATAAGAAATATGATTTGATATAAGTTAAATCTCTATTAAATATACAAAATGAATTATTACTATTTAATAAACAAAATACAATATGATCAAGACGTCTTTGTATAAGAAACGGGTTGTGAAATTTAAAACTCATATCTGATATTAAATTCTACATCTAATTTCTATCATACCGATATTTTATAAGAAACTTTATTGACATCTGTTAAAATTGAAGCGTTTCAAAAAGAACATAGAACTTTTATGATCAAATTATATTACCAGAATGGTAGTCGTGGCGAAAATGGTAAGTGAATATATTTGTTCGTTTATTTTTGAATAAATGCCGATTTCGGTAGTATGATTTAATCATAAATATCTTATGTTTTTTTACATTTTCACTTAAGAAACTAAGTTTTGACATATTACTTTTAAATTCCAAACTGCCTCTTATACAAAGACTTCTTGATCATCATCATCACTACATAAATGTAACTAGTTTCTGATCGCTTCAATTTAAAAATTTTTATTAAATGCAAACGTTGTGCTAGCTAATGAATTCTTTCAGAAATTTTAGATTTTGTTTCTAGTTAGAAATAGTTATACTGTTACGAATATAACTATAAGATAATAATTATTTCCATAATGACCAATATGAGACTAACATTGTTACGACAAGAAAAACGTATTCATTTTAACGATATCTCCTAATATATAAGACTGAACTATTTGGAGGGGCAAGAAAAATGGTGAAAGCTATAAATAAGTTATAAGGTAATAGAGTAAAGACGTTTGCATTTTATCGATTTCAGAAACAAGCTTACACTTGATCTTGGTTGAATTATGCCAATTTCTGGCACTATGCCAGGTTAGATGCTTCTACATGATGACGTGTCACTGAAATTATGCACTGCATGAAATATATTGCCTTCATACTTTCTTTTTCATGGTTATGTGTTCCAATATGCAAACATTAGAAACGTATGTTTTCTGTAAACGAACAAAAAATTATTAGATATTTATTAGTAAATATCTTTTTGGTTATTCCATTATCCAATTTCCTTTATCTATGGATTTCATTGCATTATAAAAGCTTATATGATTTTGAAACTGTAAAAAGCAAAACTGAATGAAACTATACGAATGATAATACATTACATACATACATAACGGACAAAGAAAGCGTTGCAATTTTTTTAATAATTATTAAACATTAAATAGTATAGTAAATTATTTCCTGAACTTATACATATAGAAAATTTAGATTTTGCAGAGGGATTCGAATCCACATTTCTGGTACGCCGGACCATTGCTCTACCATGTAAGTCAGTGGAGTTATACCCCAAGCAAAGCTAAATCTTCTATAGCTATTCTATCTATTGTAGTCTTAAATTTACTGTAGTACGTTGTGTATTTCCACTATGTAATTCTATTGAAAATGAGAATGTCGTTAAATGATTATACACAACTGCATCATTAGTAATTTACATGGAAACTTGATTTAATAAATAAGCTATATGAGGCAGAAAGCTTTCTATTACTAATTTCGTAAAAGTAAGATATTAGTTGATAAGCACAACACAAATGTAGAAAGAGCATCGTGTAATCTGCAGAAATAACATTGACAAAAAGGAAAGCTTCTCTATGGACGAGATATTTTACATTTCCATTATTTTAATTAGCTAGGTATTCTGTGATGCATAGAACTTATTTCATTGGCAACTCTAGTTATAATTAATTAACATTTAGTCTTTGTTTTAAATTTTAAATTCCTGCTCATGCCATAACTGCACCGGTGTCCTTTGATGATTTCAATTAATCTGATAAAACACTTTTGTAACAGAATGTGTTAATAGGATTATCAATTCACTATGTACATATGTATTTTAATAACTAATATTTATTATAATACGTTAACAAATTAATAATGAATATAGGAAATTGCAATTACTTTAAAGTTTTTCATTTCTTCACACAAATGAAGATTAAATTAAAAATAAAAGTTTTTCTATTTGAAACGCCCGATATTGGATTAGTCAGACCACTACCCTGTCAGAGTGTAGATAGAAATATGAAAGAGTGACCTTTTGCATTATTAATATTATTTACTAACTAAATGTGAACGTTGATATCCATCGTAAAAAAAGTTAAAATTTTAAAAGTGGTTATAACATAGTTCAAAAGATAAATAAAAGGTCGGCTTTTATTGCTTCTCTCTTAATAACAAGATATTGAAATTAATAAAATTAAACGTTATCAAGTATTTTAATCGTTTCATTTAATTAGTCTACTTTTCTAAATATTGAAACATTGTAAGATCAAATGTGAATGTTACATTAAATAAGGAATAAACACCACCAATACAAAATGCAAATGTAATTTTAAAATTTTCCGACATTTTCAATAAAATATACAGTAATTCAGTACAATAAACTAGGAGGAGTTTGATTTAGTCTAAGTGTTTGCAAAATCTCTTGCTGCAATTAGTGGTTTATGTTTCTTGTTTGATAACATTGAATAGTCCATAAGAGTCCACAAACCATTCTATACAGGGTGATACTAGAAGTCTATATAAAGAGAGGCTCACTAATGTATACTTTCTAATATACCGTATGTTAAAATAGTAGTCATCTTATTATCACAAGAAATCTCGTTTTGCTCACACTCAATTTAAGATATTGAATGGACGAGAAAACTTAATATGCAACAATAAATTTGAAAGATTTCAAGGAATTCGATTTTAAAATTACGTGAAAAATGAAAAAATAACATTTAATATAATAACGTATTTTTTAAGAAGTGTATGCATCCTGCACTAAATCTTTGTTTCTAGTAAAAGCGCCGACCCTAAAAATTCGTAGATGAATCTTTACAATAATTTTCATATAGAGCTTTTTATTTCATTTTGTGCCTATTCAAAAATAAAGTTTTTTAGTCAACACCCTGTATCTTAAAAATGATACATGTGTGGATTCCTGTTCTCTCAGAAATTCATGCTTACTCAAAATTTACTTACTACAGGTCTGCGTATTTTAGTATAATTTAAATGGAATTCAATTATAGACATTCAAGCTATTTAACTAAAAGAATTAACTAAATAATTCTTCAGACGTGTTGTTTTTGTTATTGATCCAACTGTTATTAAATATCTGATAACTAGTTCATTCTACCATACGTACATCGTGCAATACGTGCTAATAAAAGCATTTCGCTGTTAAATAGTTAACATCATTATTTATGTATTTCCTTATAAATAATAATCTGCATGCGCATGTGTTTAAATGACTCATTTTCGTACAGTATTGCTAGATTGCTTACAAGGGATCTCTAAACTTGACATAAATAATCAATAATATTCATACTTCAAATTCTTCGAACAATCACTATACTTGTTTTTACATTTATTGTATTTATTTTCAGCATGCTCCCCTGCATAGAACTTACTTAAATATCACGAATATTATCTATAGTACCACATCAAATTATTAACACAAACACTATAACTAAACTATCCAAATAACAGTAACTACCCTTCATATACTGCACTTTAAATAAAAAATTCTCTGTGGATTTGAGGCCAATGGGGCATTTATTAGAATGATTCTCATTTTTGTTTTATCCCCACCCTTACGCTAATAACTTCGTAAGACGTTTTTGGTCAAAATGGTATCAGAATATCATTTTCAGTTTGTGATTTAGGATAACAAGGCCAGTTTAAATACACCCTGTATGCTACTGTTCTGTATATGTTTAGTCTTTACTAAATTAGCAATGGTGCTTCCTTAGGTCCAGTGTTTCAATTGATTTTAAATAAAAGATTATTGCCATAGATACAATTCCTGGACACAAGCTTCACAACAGTATCCGCATAGCAGTAATACTTAAAACCTTGGTTGCCTAATCACACTATTAGCCGATCTGATTGGCTAATTCTAGACTTACGTTTTAATTTTTCTACACCTGATTGGTTAATCGCGTGAACAACTTAAACATTAGACTGCAGTAAAAAACTTAAAAGCTGCATTAATACCTCTAAAATTTAAAATGATAGAAATACTCGAAAAAACAATTTCCTGAAAAGGATATTAGAATACGTGACTTTAAATTACAAACTTCATGCAGGGAAAATTATGGCAATGGATCCCAATAAAACTCTAACCCCCTTATTCTTATACACCGACGACTTTAAAGTTATCCTCCTTTTGGAAATTATTCTCGAACCCAGTCTGTGTGTAGCGTTTATTACTAATTTGCCTGTTTTCCAAATAAAGAATCAAAGTTGGAAAACATATACTTAACTGCAGTAATAAGGTACTTAATCCTACTTATAATAAAAATCTATGGAAATAAAAAATACTTTTATTTGCTCAGGCTAGGCAACATTTTGAGGTAATAGGCCACCCTGTATATTTGTTTTTCAAATCAATAAACTGATTCATTGTTTTGCTAAGCAGTAGTGTAGGAACATAACTAATAGTTCATAATATAAATGTACAATCAATCATTCGTAAATTCAATGAACTAATTATCATCAAAATGTAAAGAATACATTAATATAATCAATAAATGCATTGAACAAATTCATTATGTGAATGTAAAACATTATTGTAGATACATTTTGTAATCGCTTTTTGAATTCTACCAGCAGAGAGCCTTTGTTTTCTTGCACTAAAATAATTTTACAGTCCCTTTCTTGTTTATAGTTTTTAAATTGATATACAAATGTAACCGAAAGGGTGCAAGATGAATTTTATACCTGTAAAGGTAAATTCAAGCAAATATGATTTCTTTCCAATCATCTTGACTCAAAGATTCGGGGAGATTCAAGTGTGACTCGTGTAAATTGAAATTTGCAGGTTTCAACGCTCTCTACGTTTAGTACTTCAGATTTTATTCCATTTTATTGTTGTACATATTTAAATTTAGCCCCAAGTACCATTAAAAAAATTAATTATTTTCGCGTTTATAAATAGAGAAGTGTAGGATTCAAAAAAGATTCTAATACATTATGTAAGCCACAGAAGAAAACAATTTAAAAAGCAAAAACTGAAACTATATTTAGTTGGCCTTTTAATTTATTATAAACGTTTACTTGCAAAATTTTTGCTGACAGGTATAGATTCGCTTTTTTTAGTTTAAGTACGTCGTTAACTATAATTGATCGTTAATAAACGTGGATAAATGATTTTAGGTGAGTTTGTAATTACACCTACCGTAATTACTATTCCGTTGAGATAATTAGCAATTATTCTGCAATTTCTTGTAATCGGAAGAGGTACGAGTTTAGAA
This sequence comes from Ignelater luminosus, assembly GCA_011009095.1. Classification (NCBI taxonomy): domain Eukaryota; kingdom Metazoa; phylum Arthropoda; class Insecta; order Coleoptera; family Elateridae; genus Ignelater; species Ignelater luminosus. The sequence goes on from VTPC01089669.1 coordinate 136,454, forward strand.
AATAACTTCGAAACTTCAGTCGACTTTAGTTCGCAAATAACTATATCATTTACAAACATAAACTCCGTGTCTTAATTTATTGCTAAATTTTAAGGCTATGTAACCGATCTACTAAATTAATTTTCTTTAAGGTGTATGTCACAGTTTCTACAGATAAACACGAGTAATTACATGTCAATGAATCCACTTGGTATTCTGTTTAGAAGTATTAATTCATCAGTATCGTGAATCACTTGAGATTCGGGTTACAATTTCACTTAAAATAGTTCGAATTAATTTTATTATTTGAAATTTTTTATTTCATTTTAGATCTTTATGTTTTTATATTACGCTTTTAAAAAAGCTATCTTAAGGTCTATTTGTTGTTTTTCTTAGATTGAATTTTTAACATCTTTATCCAAATATTCTTACATCCTAGAATGCGCGGGCTTCCTAGATATAGGATATCAAAATTAAACGCCCACCACTGCTCGCGATGACTCGATGTTTCATAGTAATAAGTAATAACCACAAAAAGAATCCCATCTGAAGATTGCAGGTAGTTTTCAAGATACTGTAAAAGCAAATTAAAAGAATTAAGTTTTGACATCCGAAGGTTTTACAAAATGCTGTTTCATTTAAGAACCAGAACTTTTTTTTGTTAAACTGATTGTATTGATTTTTCAAGTTCTTAAGATATCTGGAAAACAAGAACTTTTGATGGCTGGAACTCGATATTCATAGAGAATTAGGTGGCATTTTAACTAAGGAGTTTATCTCTGTTGTTGCTTATTTTCTTTAAATTATTTTTATATATGATTGTATTTAGAATGTAAATCGATGTCCGTCAATGAATCATTATTATTTTTTTCTTTCATGGCTATTACTGGTTTTTTAAGATCTGCCGGGCTTTAAATCAAAACAGACATTTACCGGTTCAGGAGTTTTCTAACTATGCGCGTGTCCCCTTTTGCGTAGTTCTTGCTAGGCTAGTTGGAATGCCTAGCCGATGTAAATTAGTTATAAAGTCTTTATGTATTAGTCGTCCAGCCGATATTATAAATGGGCGAATTTCAATATTCTGAAGTTGATACATACGTATATGTATACTTTACTTATTTCGTAATCTTGATATTTGTTCACCTTCCCTCTATAGACCTTTGCGACATTTGTTTTTAGAGATATTGATATTTCAATTAAAGCTGCTGTCTTTCTTGCTTTGTTAATCATCACTATATCTGGCTTATTGTAAGCAACTGGCCTGTCAGTGTTCAAAAGACATTCTCGCAAACCTTTGCAATCAGTGTTTTCTTGCATTAGACTAGGTGAGTGTTTAAAGTAGAGTAAAGAGTTACTTATTAAGTAATATTCTTCTCAGCTTTGATATGCAATGTTGTACATTTGTCGAGGCCAGACTGCATTTGTATATTTATACTAAAGGTGTTGACTTTTTCCATTTAGCTCTGCAACTGATCCTTGCTACTGGCGTAAATCTTTAGGTTGTCTAAATAGAACAAGTGAGTTATTGGTGGATATTCATCAACTGGACATGATGTACGTAAGTAATCGTACAATTTTAATGTTAGTTTTGTAGATACGCAAAATTTTAATTAGCCGTGTGTGCGTCATAAAGTCATATGCTTTTCTATAATCTACTCACCCCAGAGATATGTTCCTTTTTTGGGTTTTAACATACGATGTTATTTCAGCATCTGCTGAAATTGTTTGGGTAATATAGGTACAATGTAGGATGCACGATTGTTAAATTCTTTCACCAGTAGCTCCGAATTCTATCTAGTCCTAGGGCCTTCCAGTTATGCATTTTCTTAAGCATTGTTGTATATCTTCTATTGAAACTAGTGCTTCTTCCATATCAGGTACACCTTTACATTTGTTTTCTTCTTCCTTTATTACTATTATTATTAATGCTTCCATTTATTTTTGATACGGTCTATATGTAACAGGAGATTTACAGTAGGGTAAACAAATCCAAAAAACCTTTAAGATAGATAAATAGAACAACATAATAGAAAGCATAACCGTAAAAGAATTTAAAGTCTTATTTAAAAGAAAGGTAGTTAGACAAGCATGAAGTCACATATAAACAAGATAAACAAGAACAAGTGAAGAAGAGCCAAGGAAATAGTATAGATGGTGGTTGAAATATAAAAGAACTGAATTTTAGACTTGTAACTGTTTTTGTTTTCGTCTACTCGCAACATCCTTCTTTTAAAAAAAACTTATAAAGTTTTTTGAAAGATAGCATACTAAGACAAATCAGCGACATAAGAACCGAAAGAACTTCTCTAATGATTGGCGTTAAAAATAAAACTTGGATGCAGATACAATATGCATTTCTATTCAGACCAAACTATGACATCAGTTCAGTTCTTCAACGGGAGTATATCAAATACTTTCTTGGAAGAAATATATTGATGTAAACAAAGAAGCTTTGTTGTAGTGCTTAAGTTGATTATTTAAATGTATCCCAAAAGGCTTCTCCATTATTACGTTTAATGCTTGCTGTGATTCTCGTTGTGTATCCATAATGTAAAGTCTGCCATGTATATATTTTTAAATGCATTACATGTATGTAAATATTATCTAACGTGTAGGAACATACTAGACATATGCTCTATCAAGTCATAGAACAATTTCCTTTCATTTTTAGGTTTTATTGTTACTACGTTGGAATAAAACGTAATTAATAGATTCTTATTAATTGGTTTCGATTTTTGGCTTATTTTTGATGTACGGCTTTTGACTACAAATTTACTGAGAACTATTTGTTGGAATTTTAACAAAATCGCACGTCTTGAATTTATTATTATTGTTATTGACCCTGAAAATTCTATTACGACCCTAATTGAAAATAACAGAAAATGTAAAGTAAATATATACCAACCATTAATTTACATTAATCAATTTTCATTACCGAAACGAAATATGCTTTTACTGTCTCTACAATAGTATTAATATAGTCGAATGACCCAACTGTTTACATATACCTACATACATAGAAGAGCACCCGGTAATTAACTGCCTGCAGGTATACTCCTCTGTAGTATCGACGTAATTCTGTTGAAACCTAACGTTCAAAGCCAGCGTTTAAAAATGATCCTTTTCGATTTTGTAATTTACGTAAAAAGGAAATGTAACATCGATAAATAATTGTTTTCTAATTTTAACATCATGCATGAAAGCTATACATAAACTTACATAAGCAATTTGGAGTAGAATATTCACATCTGATATTGAATGAAGAAGACTTACCTAGAAACAAAACAAAAGAAATTGTTACTTACATTGCACAATTCTTATGTAGCGAATCTTAAACAACAGTGTAAAATAGTCTCTTACTATATGCAGTTAAATATCCAACAAATTGTTTAATTGAAATTATTTGACTCCATATTTAGTATATGGGGTAGGTTAATTAGATTTATAATCTCCTTAATGCCTTACCTCAAAATATAAAAGAAAACAGTTATTTTCGTACTAAATTTAATAACTAAATCTATTCTCTTACTTTTATATTATATTAATATTCAAGTCATGACAATGTAAATCATATTATTTCTTAGACATTCTCAAAGAAGTGGAAGTTGACGATGCTGTTTATTGGCCGAGATAAAAGACATGAAAGAAAGCTAGAAAATTCCACTTTTTAGATTTTCTAAATAAAACGTTCAATCTCGATAACTAAAGAAGGAAACGAGTAAGTAATTTTCACCAATACCTAGCACCAACATTTAACTTTAAATTGATATAAATAACTCCCACCTAATGTTCATTGTTAACTAATTAATTACGTTTCCTTGAGCTAAACCCCGATTCTCGTATAAAAGTCTCAACTTTAACTCGCCGTAACTCACTTACTAAAATGAAAGTTTAGTATTTATTCACGTAAAAAACTGTCGAATTTTATAGCGAATATTTTGTTTTATTGATGTAGGGTCTATTTATAATAATAAGTTTGCTAAAGCACCATCTAGAAAGCTATATGCACGTTTCAAAGCAACCTGTCGGTAACCAACTTGCTAATAAATCTCCTGCTTCGATTTTGATGATTTTCAGATATGTTGCGGAGTATCAAGAAGTAGAGACGCCAATTCTTTATATCGGCAGAAAACACTTTTAAGCACTCTCATGAGGTAAATTTGCAGAGAGAAACTCAACTTATGTATGTAAATGAAACCAGCGCTAACATTTTAGGATTAGTAATGAAAAATAATTTTTAGTTGAATCCATTTCGAAATGATGAAATATACCAATAAAAATTCAGTCATGTAATTGGATTTTTCCGGAAAAAAATATATGTTGTAGGGCAATTTTAAGTGTTTTAGAGTTCACTTCAAAAAAAAACCTCTTTTAACGATAAACCATTAGTACATTATATATTTTCTTAAAGTGCATGCATTTTAACTTTTAACCCTCTGCATTCACAAAAGGTAGTAAAAATAAAATATTCAGATCTAGATCTGCATGTTATTAAACAAGAAGCATTAAATAGCATTCAAACATTTTTTCTTCTAATTTGTTAAGTGAATGAAGAGCGTTTCTAAATAAAGCTGTTGCTTGAAAACAAAAACTTTTAGGACATGAAAAAGTCGAGAAAATCTAACTTTTTTGAACTAATTGATATATGTCTGTTTAGAATTGAATTAACTGTACATTAGCAAAGCTGTCTAGATTTCAAAGGATATCTTACAAAAAAGGGAACGAAAATTACTAATTTAACTATTTGAGTAAAAGTTTTGGAAGATAATTAATCATGAAGTCTGGTTTTAGTGCTAGAAGTTTGAAAGTGTTTCTCCATAGTATAGAACGCATTTTCTATTTATCTTTTTTTTGCGATTCCTTCGCGCAGTAGATATTGAATAACCAATTTAAGTTTATTTATAAGAAGCCCTCTTTGAATAAGGTAATTAATTTGCTCACATTTGATACCTCGATACACACCAAACTTAAACAATAATAGTAATCATCTACCGGGATGAAACGTGATAAAAAGTTCATGTATCGTTTCATAACAGTTTCAGTACTTTTAGTAACTTTACGGTTTCATAGTTAGAAGTTGGTGCATAAATTTCAACTACTATTTGTTGATAATAATAATTAATGTTCTAATAATTTTCCCCTATTAAAAAACTGCTCGGCACGTGATTAATTCGATAAATATTATTTGTAGATTACATTTGTTATGTATGTATCATGAAATATTTTAATAAAACCTTTCTTTTACATTCTTTAGAATTAAATTGAAAAATCTATTCTATGTGCAATCTTATTTGATGATGACCGACAGGCTATACGCACATGAGTTGATAAGTAGTAGTAGTAGTCATTTATTTCCTTAATCATACAGATGTTGGAAACGTAATAATATAATAACAATGATAATAATAATAGAACAAATAAAACATTAACAAATGTATGTACATGTAAAAAAGACGAACTTTAACGATTAATTAAAACCTAATTTTATAAGCCACAAATTTTGAGTGATATAACTTAAGCATAATAAAATAACCGTTTGATATGATAAATTGCCTGTATATGTATAAATAAAAATATATAACAAGAACACGTACAAAATTGGTGATATGAACAGCACAGTTAAAAAGTTTGTAACGTTCACTTTTTCGCTTTCGTTACATGTGTTGTATTTAATTTGTGTTTGCAGTGTGTATTTTCTTAACAGTTTACTCTCGTTGGAGAGAATTTTTTTGATAGTGATGAGTTCACACTAAGAGGTTGATTAACTGTTGTTGTAGTCTTTCTACATTTCTTTCTAAACATTTAAGATTGATAAATTTTTCTAATTTATTTATTTTTGCTAGCAAGGCAAGGGTATAATTTTTTATACATTTAGATATTTATAATTCTCGAATGTTAAACTTTCACAGCTGTGACTTGTAATTCTGTTAGCAAATTGATAAGCGTTGGATTTTATTACGATTCCGTGAATGCACATTTGATTTCACCTTTAATTATTACCTCGCAATTTGGTTTAGAAAGACGCGATAAGCAAGTTATGTCCAGTTTGTAAAAAGCACGCAGAGTATGTGGTAAGCAGATGCCTATATGCTATAAAAACAGGATGAATTCCAGCTACCTTAAAATAAAAGTATCGTATAAAACGTTTCTGTACCTTCTCATACTATGAATTATTTGATAGAAATAAATACTATTAGCTTTTGCACATGTGGGCCGCTTGGAAAAAACAAATGCTACTTGCAAATACCTTACTGACTAATATTCAGTTGCAATGCGTTCATTTTATTTTAAAATATAGAAGTGTAGACGTGGGCAAAGAAAAATTATCCATTACTGTTACCCTTCGAAGTTATGTAAGCGACTTCTGAGTTTTTACTACTGACGATATGGTGTTATTTTGCCTGTGAAGATAGAGTGAGTGCAACCAAACGCTTCCAGATTACACAACATCTTAATACGGTTGAACATAGAAAATGTGTTGCTTTAAAAAAGTAAAACAAACATTATTACCGGCCTCCCTTAATAGTGCTTGTAGTTCTATCAGTAAATTCGCAAAATTTACTAAAAAACTGAGCAAAATTAACCACCCCGTATTTAGAAGTTTCTTGAAAGAAATTTCAACTATGCCAATACCCGATTAATCGACTCTAAGGAAAAATTACCTACCCGGCTTGTACACAATCAGATTAATTAGGAGAGATGTAGATAACAACTACATATGGGTTTCTATTGATGAATTTACGGATAAGTAAGGAAGTGTGTAGAAATTTCATTTTCTTGTTTATTTAATTTAAATTTAATATAAAGTCAAGAAATACAACAAAAATATCTAGTTCAATTGGAATTGTTCATATTTAATCTAACTTAGTTTTTATAATTTCCTGTTACAATTTATCGTTTCATCAAACATTTTTAGATGAGATTTTATTTTCAGATACGTTGCTAACGTTTTAATTGGTATTTTAATCTTTTAGCCATGGACATTTTTGAGAGCACAAATGCTCAATTATTTAATTGCTCGATGACTCTTTTATGGCCAGAAGGAATTCAGTACAATAAAGTGATACATTTTGTTACCGAGGCAGCCAATTCTATGCCGGGGGCTGAAGTAAGGTTATATACGAGAAGATGATCCACCTGACTTGCCTCGCGCATAGATTGCATCGCGTCGCCGAAAAAGTGCGGGAAATACATCCCAAAGTAAATAACATAATTTTAGCTACAAAAACGTGTTTTGTAAAGCTCCCAGTCGTATAAATAAATTTAGGGGAATAGCACTAGAAATACCACTTCCTTCGAAGCCTATTGTAACAAGAAGGGGTACTTAGCTTTCTGCAGCAAAATATTTTAAAACTATTAAGGAAATTGTAAATCCATTTAGCAAAGACGATGCACTGTGCATAAAAAAAGTTGCTATTTATTTTAGTAAATTTTAATTATTTAGCAAAACAATTAGTAAATTAGAAATGCAAGGAATATCAATTGAAGAATGTATTAATCTCATAAATGAGATAGGCATTTTACTTGAAAATATTAAAGAGCCGAAGGGGTTAGCTATAAAACAAAAATTTAAATATGTTTTAGATACAAATGTAGTTTTTAATTTAATTTAAAAAAATAAATTAAGCAATGCAGGGCACGGTGAAAAAATGCTTTAATCATGAAACGTTAATTTATCAATTTGTCTTTAAAATATGTCAAGACATTTGATTATCTTAATATTAATAAACAAGTGTTTTAGACGAAAACAATGGTAGATTGCATGATTAGGATTAAAAGTGCCTTTGTTTGACTCGCGATTTTTGCATTGGCCCTTTTAATACGAATGATACATACTATCTTTTCTCCAACTAAAAACCTGTAAAACTTGGTAGATAATTCTTTAATAAAATCGCCGTAATAGATATTTTCAGTATTAAAAGTACTTTTAAACCTAAAAGTGTCAATGTTGCTTAGGAACAAATTCATTTTTTTACTAGTAATAGAAAAGCCAATTTTTAATATAAGATACAATAACAAAATGAACGCCTTCTAAGAGAAGGTTGGAGAAAAAGTAATTTAGTTAACGACGGCGCAATGGTATTGTACGATTATCTTGCACGACTAATCCAATCGGTAATCGACTCATGCGATTGACGATTAATGCATTCGTAAATCGTTCGTGACAATTAACAACAAAATTTCTAATCGTAATTGTTAATATTTATCTGGCTAAAATCTGCTGAATATTGTGTCGATATATCGAAAAAGCAGTCACAGCCTTAGTTGCGACGTTGTCAAGAATTTTTCTACCATTTACTAATTTAGCAGGCTTCGCAACAATCTTCAATCTATAGTTACTTGTGTATGAAAGAAGTTTCCTCAAGATCGACTGTAGATAACCAATTTATCGTTATCCTATATTAAAAAGATATCTTCATAAATATCTACAAAAAAAGAATCGTTTGCAGAATTTGCTTTTCTTTTTATCTCAGAAGGTTTGAATTTCGCTAGTCAGAGATGCTATTCGAGACGGTTTATCGTTGTTTTTGGCAAATCTAAAACTTCTATAAATAGGTAACTTATTGGAATATCTTAGTTAAAACCGTTTTACCAGGTAGGTATTGACTAAAATGGTCCAATTTCGATTACGTCAGGTACATTTAAAGATTCGCAAACATTTTTATTTATGTTTCCATTGAAGACAATACATTTAGAGTTGGCTTCCGATTTGAGCAGTAAGTTGACCGATATTATAAAGAAAGCTGCATTCAAGAATATTCTAGTCTGATGATTCTTGATTAACTTCCGTATTATATGTTCTCAGGTATTTGTACAAATTGAATATGTTATTAATAGGCAATAATACTATGCAACTTTTCTCTCGGAGTCAATTTTTGATTATGAAACTATTTTACTTTGCTTTTGCACACGTAATATTATACAAATCACAATATCAACACGCTCCTACGTTGACAGTTAATTCAGAATTTAAATAGGGACTTTTGAAAGCGCTAGGCATTTAGATTAAATATACCCTAACAGCATAAGTACTAAATAGACAGAAACAAGTCTAACAAAAGGATTTTAACCATTAAGGTAGACAATTCGATGGTTATACGAAATGAACAGGGTTTAACTTCAAATTTATTACTTGCGTGAGTTACAAAGACATGTCAGCAGCATTCGCCACTTTGCCACAATAAAGACTTTAAATGGAGCATTTTAAAGACCCGTGTCTTTAAACTTTTATTTTTTTCCATATAAAAATTCAAGTTTCTGAAAAAATTTATTTTATTTTTGTAGGGATGTTTATTTTGTCATGAAACTAGTTTCAATTCCTTCAAATTTGAATTGTGCATACAGATCTGCTTTAAAACAACAACGTTTGTTAATATAAAATTTCAATAGTTGAAAGGAAAAGAATTCCAATAAAAGATGGTTTTATTCTCTTAAAAAGGGCATCATTTTTCTTTCTTAAAATTTGAGCAACTTTCTTTATAATTATTAAAAATGTGCATGCCATTTTTAGGAAGTTTTCGTATGTGCTATAAACATAAGCATGCAAATAGTACGTTACATTTCGAGATCTACCTAATATACATAGGAAAGGTAAAATTACTGTACTGATTTCTCAAAGCTTCATTCATTGATAAATAAGACTTAACAAAAAACAATCTACTCCAAATAACGTGTTCTATGGAAAACAAAAATGCAAAATGACTGTTTGATAAATTAGTATGCCTAAATTCCAGAAGCCATAAAAGAATAGTTTTTTTTAGTAACATAATATAGATTCTTTGGAGAGGTATAAAGATTTTGAGAATTTTGGCAGTAGTGTAGGATATTTGTTTTTGGAATATACCTGGCCTACCATATATCTCCGCTCTAATGGGAGATACCCATGCAAACTCGTAAAACAATAAATACCTTATAGTAAAAAGCACATCAGAAATCTAAGCTTCAAATGAACCTTCTTTTATGTACTAGCCTAATAAATTAATAATTATCACACAAGCATCGATTTTGTTAGATGTGGCGCATTTTGGTTCAGTTCAATTGTATTAACAAAAGAAAACATGATAGATTTTTAAACATAAAAGTTTTGTTTGAACTGAATTTAGAAGTAGTAAAATAGCGCTATAACTTTTTAGCTTCTTATATTTACAAAATCTACTACGTCTGCAAATACACAAGGTCATCTCTAATTTCTTGGAAATATCACGTTAATGATCGCTTTTTTGAGCTTCATATTTTTTAAATTACTGTATTTACAACGTCAAAGACTAGTATTGGTTATTTAACTTTTTTATTACCAAATAAAATTTTATTCGCTTTTGGTCATAGAAATGTGTTTATTTTGTCAAAAACTACTCTTTTACGGTAAAAGGTTTTGCCATAAGCCACGGGTATATTTATTTATAAAAAACGGCTTGTAAAGTATCGAACACCTTTTGATAAAAAATTATTTGGCAATAGCTGAAAATAGATTTGTTTGAATTTCTAGACATTTATGCGTTTGTCGGAGAAGATAAATATTCTTTATTAACAGATTTGCTCTTGTTAAAGACAATAAAATTTATTAAGGTCCCTCGTATATTAACGACACTATTAAATATTAATAGTAGGTGTGCAAATAAAAAATAATATTTGTTTACTTGTCAAGAAAAATATTTTCTCATTAACTGTCCTGTTTGGGAAGATTAATAAAAATTACAAGAACATTTTAAGCGATCATGAGTTCAGATACCAACACGAGCTGCAATCATTTGTAAAATTATATTGGAACTTACGTTGGCTGGAAATGGTAGCTAAAGGTTTCGCTTCTTGATAATAATTATGATTATAAAATACAAAAAGGATTGGAACAATTCTGAAACCTGTTGTAGGTGTAAATGATGACAAGAATAAGTTTAAGGAAGAATCCGAAAAATGGCAGAAGAAAGAGCACAGCACAGGGAATTTCAGTTTAAAGCATGGAGGAAAGTTCAATAAATCACATTCTTAATTGTGAGACAGCTAATGACATGTGGATGAAATCGAAATCAATTTGTGAACAAATCTGACGTAAGTCTTAATTTATTACAACAGAAGTTTTTTTAACTTAAAGTGTGATGATGAAGAAATAGCTTTATTTGCATCTAGAATAGAAGATTTGAGAACCCAATTAAGCCAAATACGGGAGAATGCGTCAGATAAAATGACCATTCCAAAAATTATTATGTTCTTTCCAGAGAAATTCAAACATTTCCGGTCTGCATGGGAGTTAGTGACGGTAAAAAAACGAAATTTAAATGATTTCATTTCTAGACTCCTGATTGAAGAGGAGAGAATCAAAGAAGGAAAAAAATAGAAGAGGTTGCATTACCCGTTTGCAGTAATAATAATACAAGGATTACAGAGAAATCTTTGAGTCCTGGATTTTATAATAATAGGGCTAACGGAGGAACTTAATATTTGATATTTACTATGATACAGACCACAGGAAAAGCGATTGTATACGATCGAAAATTATATTTGTGCTCTTAGCTAATTTAAAGAAACAGTTCCAACATAGGACCCTGAGGTTTATGATTGAATGATGGAAACATAGAACAAGTGCGAATTTCTAAATATGTCTTGGAATCATAATTTTTGAAGAGGGGTGCTGCGACCCAGATATAGTTAGTAGATTGCAGGCTGCGACAAGAACCTACAATGTATTGAAAACAAATTTTTTTAATAAAAAGGAAGTATTACGAAGAACCGAAGTGCGCATTTAGAACTCTGTTACTTTAGCAGTTCTAACATATGAATGTGAATTATGGGCACCTACGAACAAACAAAAACATAAACTTTAAGTGTTTGAAATTAAGGCAACTAATAACAAACTTAGAAATGATCAAATTTGAGATTCCCTAAAAGTTAGATCGCTGATAGAGGAAATTGAAGTGAGGCAGCTAGGATGGCTAGGACATCTGCGGAGGGTTAAAATGAAAAGATATTCCAAGAGAGCGTGGAAGGAGAAACCCCTGAACAAAAGAAAGAGGAGTAGAGTTAGCAAGATTTGGGATGAGACAATAGCGCTATATCTGTAAGAACGAAGGATGCAGTGGAAAAAAGCAGAACGTCTGGCAACAAATAGACAAGCATGGAAACAAAAATGTTAACCTTTACACCACAAGGTAGAAGAAGACAGGACTAAGTGCGTAAACATTTTAGAAGAAGGCAGAAAATAAAAATAGGAGACAGATCAATAATTTAAGCTATTGGTGTAGATACAGTTGAAGTTTTAGCGTTTATGGAAAATCATGGATAAACAAATTTATTTTCAGCTGGTGCTGCAGTGGATAAACGTCATCTTATGGCGTCAATGAACTCAAAAAGTAAATTTAAAACAAAAGCTGAAAATAGAGTTGTAGCAATAACTAAGCCTAAAGGGAAATTATATAAAATAGAATTTAAGAGAATGGCATGGAAGACTGGCGTATCAGAACTACAGGCAAATAAAGAAAACTCTACAAAAGTATGGTATAGAGTGTGAGAAAAATGAAAACATTTGCGATGAAGGCCAGAAATGTGGAAAACCACTAATAAATGTTGTAAAATAACCTATGCTGACGTATGTGGGCCAATGGAAGAGGAATCTATTGGTAAACCTAAATGTTTATTAATATTAAAAGATGATTGCTCTTGTTTTAGAGTAGTATATTTCATAAACATTAATCTGAAGCAAAATATAAAATTGAATGCTTTATTACATTAGTTGAAAGAAATACAGGGTTCACAGATATTTTGGAATCGATTTCCCTGACTTTCTATACGAGAGTTAAGTATTTTCCCTGACTAATAATTTCGGTAATGTAGGTATATGCGATGTGGAAAATGCCGTACATTGTATACAATTTTCGTACATTGTATACAACATCGAAATTTAAGTCCATTATATAGTATACTGGACATTATTATTATATGGGGGGAGGCCAAGCCTGGAAAAACAAAATAAAATTGGGAATGTAAACAACCAAAACAGCAATGAAATAAAATACTTAAAGTGTTTACCATTATAAAGTAATCTTAGATTTTTGGTAGGTAAGCATTCTAGCTTTGCAATCGGCTCACAACTAGCTTTGGGCGATGACCAATTATTATAATAATAAGTATGTAACTACTAGATTTATAAATATAATAAAATAAAGAAATTATCACCTGCAGTTGTTGAATTAACTATCTCTGAGAATACTAGAAGTTATATAAATTATTGCATTGCTTTACTAGTTTACTAGATACTGTTTCACGTAAAGTAAAACGTCAAAAACGCACGGTAATGTGTGCACACGAAAATGAGAAACATGAACACCAAAATAAGTGACCACACACCAAGAACGAGCAAACTAGAACCGAAATGAGTACGAGAACACCACAATGAGTAAACTAGTTCCACTCAATACAACACACATCTGCCAATTAATTTCCTCCCTGACTTTTGGAATTTAGACACCAATTTCCCTGACTTTTGGCATTAAATGGACCGAATTCTCTGACTTTCTCTAACCAATTTTATTTTCCCTGACTTTCCAGGTCTGTAAGAACCCTGAGATACAGGAAATAAGATTCATGTTTTAAGATCTGATAAGGGATTAGAATTAGCAAATTAAGATATTGAAAAACTTGTAGATCATCATATGCTATATTGAAAAGAAATTTTATGAAAAATCGATATGGAAGAATACAAAGCCAAAATAACACCAATAGAAGTGTATTTAGATCTACAGAAGTATCTGAAAGTAAAGAAGTAAGAAATGTTGTCAATTCATTGGAATGCCACAAAGTTTTGCAAGTATAAAATTGCTAAAAGTATCAAGACGTGTTTTGCGTTATTTTGAAGGAATATGAAACTTTAAACTAGTGCATAAAACTGCACAAAATGCAAGTTTATGTGAATATGTTGATTCAGAGGGGGTAGTGATAAAACCGACCGCGAATCAACAACGGGTTATGTCTTTAAAGCCATTAACTCAATAGTATCATGGAAACCAAAAACCCAAATGATTATATCACTGTCTTCAATAAAAGCAGAATATTATGCATTAAGTAAAGTTAGTTGGTTGAGAAACGTTCTATCACATACTGGTAGATTCTTTACGAAAATAACCAATCTTCAGTTGAAGTAACAAAGAATCCAGAAAATAATACTACAGTGAAACAAACATTCGAGTTCATTTTGTAAGAGGTAATGAAAAGCCGAAAAGATGATTGATGTTTCGTACACAGTCAGTAAAGCAAATAGCTGGTATGTTTACTAAGCCCTTGGGAAAATAATTATTTTGTAAAGGTCTCCCGTATATTAATGACACCATTAAGATATTAATATAGAAGGTGTGAAAATGAAAAATAATGTTTGTGTATTTATCAGGAATAATATTTTCTGATTAATTGTTCTGTTTGAGAGAATTAATAAAATAATTATTATAAATAAAATTCTTCATTGAGTTGCAACAGCTTTCAGTATAGCAGAGCAAACACAGATGATCTTCACGTAGCTGTTATTCTATTATTCATAGCAATTTTTGCGTCTTCCTCAGAAACGAAACGATGTATTGTGGAAAAGGACAAAGTTATAAAAGATATTTGTCATACAATACAAACAAATGTCATGTAACCGTCAAGAAAAACATTAGAAAATCGCTTATTTGTTAAACCTTTATGTATCGCAATTCCTTTTATCAAACAATTTCCACAAAATTGTTCTAAGGCTTCTCTTGTCAAATTCAAACCTGTAAAAAACTAACACTCTACTTCAAAGCATTTCTGATTTATCAATAAAAAACCGATTTCGAACTAGCCCCTTTAGGGGGCTGTAACAGTATTTTCCCGAAGGGTTATAAATTTCTAAGTGTGAAAATCGGCTTCGGCAGGTTAAAAACTATTGGAAAACATAGATTTTTTACGTGCTACTTGAGAGACAAAATCTGCACTTTTTTAACGTCCTAGTTTCTAATCTTTATTAAATTCTCAAAAAAACTCGAGATATTAAGGTGAGATTTTCTACTGCGGGACGGAGTTTTAGGGAGGAACACTTACACAATTTACTTTCTAATTTTGTTAGAAAAGTTGATTTAAAGATAACGAAAGTATACCGTAGTGACATAACAAAAGATTAATGTTTTATTAGAAATTAACAAACTGAAATATCAACAGCAACTGTCTACCGCAACAAACAGTAGATTATATTTATGTTTCTTTTGTATCAACTTTGAACTTATGTTTTCCTTGTGAATGCAAAATTTCCATTCCCTCTAAAGATATCTGAACACATTTGCTCCTAACTCAATAAGGCGAGAGATCAACAACACTGTAATTACCTTTAAATAGTCAGCTGTGTTGAATGAAATAAATAAACATGTATACTGTTGGTCTTTTTCTTGTAAGGTATCATTTTCAATTAAAATGAAATTTTACATCCTTTCAAGATTTAATGCTGTAGGCTAGATATTTTTCTAAATACATTAGATATAACTCTTAATATAAAGATGTAATTCGACGTAATTGCAGTTACACAAAGTTGCCTATCATTTTAGAAATTTTCAAGTTTTCATTGTTCACAAATACATTCCATTCTGGGTGTAGGTTTTTAGAATGAGACACTTGTAGGATCCTTTCAAATAAAATTTATTTTTTTTTATTTGTTACTTTTAGTAAGTACCTTTACCTTTGCATTTTATTAAAGATAAATTTCAGTTTTCTATAACTCATACTCAAAAAACTGCGACAGAGCAAGGTAGAGAGACCGTAAAAGTTGAGCGATTGTGTCCTGACGGTTTCCATTAAATCGCAAAGCCACGAGTTTATTTCTGAAGTTCGGTATGTAAATTCTCTCAAACAACCTAATTACAAGAATGTAAATCCATTCATAACTAAGAAATCAGAAATGGGAAAGGTAATAGAGTCGGACGAAATTATTTACTTTTTTCGATTCGATTTTACTTGAAACATGTTCCACAAGATAAACGTAAAAACAATGTTTTTTTGTAGAAACGAGTGTAAATTTTAAAAACGATGGAATTCTAGTAGCTTATTATTTTCTTTTAAAGAAATATAATAGTCTTTTTCGAGACAAATGATCCTGGCAGTCGAAGTCGCAGAGGATTAAATAAAAGAAAATAGTTCCTCTCATATCTCTCCCCCTATTAGAAACATTAAACACAAAACCGAGTAAAATAAAAGATTACCTTATTGTTAACAATCACACAGAAAGTTCCATTGCAATATTGCACGCTATGTTTGAAATATTAAGAAAATAAAATATTGGAAAACTTGAAGATCTTGGAAAACTTAAGAAGTTATGAAAGGGTGTAAATAAAATGTGGAGCAAAAAGAAAAAAATTACCCATAACTTTACCATTGAAGAACACAGTACTATTTAAATTAAATAGACTCCGTGCGCGTGACGTTATCTCTAGCTTGTTGTTATGGTTTTTGTTTTGCTTGTTTTGTATAATACATTCACGTTTTTTTAAATGAGAGTTGACCATGCTTTTGATTTCTCAAATTGGAAGCTGCGTGGCTACATTTTTGTTATTATATTGCAAGTCGCGCATGCTTCTCAAAATTATTTTCTTTTGTAATTTAATCTTGTTAATTAAATTACTTTATACTTATCAGACAGTCAAATCAAAAAATCTTGCAAATTCGAAAAGTATCTGACAACATACTAAATATGTCAAAATCGTTTTGATGTTAAGAATCGACTTGAAACATCTACCACAACTGAAGTAATAAACCCTGCGTGGCCTACAGCTACTATAAGTAGAAATCAAATTGCAATCCACAGATAACTTTGTTTATTAAATTGAAAATCAAACAAGTTCCGTTAAAATACATTCATTATTAGAAGATTGCAACAAATTTAAATTGTGTTTAACAAAGTTGAAGAAATGGTTAAGAAGGAACAATAATTATAATAATTGTACAAAATTACGACCTTCAGCTTGAACCCACAGTCTAGTACGACCAATCCAAAATTAGACACACGTTCTCTGGAGCGTTGTATATACTCTGCAACAGTTGTTTTTGGGTAGCAAACTACTCTTGATAAACCAATAATTTCATACGCCCCCATACATAAAAATCTACCGGATTTAAATCCAGTGATCTCGGAGGCGACCAACCCATCGACCAGGAAAAATCACATATGCCGACAGACATTTAATGAAACATTCTCTAGCAGCTCTGGAAGGTCGTTCTGCAGAAAATTTAAATACTGTCTCTCGATATTTGGTTGGGCAAGATAAATGGGTCTTTTAGCATACTATTTACAATTCTAGCAAAAACATTGATTAAAGATCTCTGTTAATAATTGAACCTGTTTATGATGTAAGGGTCTTCTATATCCCAGTAATGCATATTGTGAAAGTTTATAATTCTGTTCTTTGTGAAGGTGGATTCATCTACAGCTAATACATTCATCGGAAAGTTGGCATTTCTCAGATTCTGTTTCAAGAGTCATTCACAGAATTGGATGCGGTGTTCATAGTCCCTTGGTGCTAAAGCTTGTACACGCTGCACGTGGTACGGATACAGTAACTCTTCGTGCATCGTCCGCCAAACAGTGGATTGGAACTATTTGGCGTGTGTTTAAAGTGAGATTTTCTTTAATTAGATTCATAATTTTATCACTAATAGCTTGCTTGTTTGTCGAGGGCCTTCCTCATGTCCTTGTCGGAATTGCGGTTCGCCCTAGGGACGTGCTCTTTCAATTAAAAACAGAAACGTTGGAGATGTAAGATGCCTTCTATTGGAAAAATGCTCTGCAATTATCATGTCTACAAATTCTTAATTTGTATACATTCTTCAATTCAGCACAAAATGGAAAATTAGGGAAGATGATTTAATCATTGCCAACCTTTAGCACACCCAAACGAGTAAAAATGATAAAATTAAACAAGTAAGTACTTCTCGTTTCGTAAGTAAGTAAAATATTTAAAATGACAGAACGTCACTCAGGCCAGTTTTGTTCAAAGGTCAAAGGCGACTACAAAGTTATCTACTGAGTATGTTAGGAAAAACTTCCAGATATCAAACGGTGGATTCAGTTATTTAAAGCTTTCCATTTTTGAAACTATGCACTTTTTTGTTAATGCAATTTAACATAGGTTAGTTTCTTTCATGCCTCCCTCTTACCCTTTAAGAGGAAAAGAACAAGCTGAGAATCACCCTGTATAAGAGCACACAATTTTAAATTTGTACTTGCGTTACTTACAAAGTAACACGATTGTGAACTCACCAAATTAGGATTCTCACATCGGCTTTGTGTAGAAATGCAATAATCTCGGCGACTGTAAATTACATTTAACATTAACTAGAAAAGCTTTTAACATATTTAATAACAATAACAAATAGAGTACAGCACTGAAACACTATAAAATTGACATATTTATATGTTTTCAAAGTGATTATTGCCCAGGAAGATGATAGGTTCATGGTCTTTCAGGAACACTCTTTGAAATATTTTGTTTATTGAATCAAATGCCTGCAAGGGTTTTTCTCAGCTCTTGACTAACGTAAGTTGAAGCACTTCTTCAAGTGCCGCCCTTTCTCCAGTTATGGTTTGTCTTCTGTTAGTCTCAGATCGAGCCTTTCAATAACATTTCCAACGGGATACCTTCTCAGCGTGTAGCTTTACTGCTGCATTGTAATATGCTAGACACTCGCCCAATATTAAATACATATTTGAGTATTTGAAAAAGGTGAAGCCCGTAGACTGCAAATCAATGAAATAATGAATTAAAAAAAGAATTCAGCAAAACTGAATACCTACAAGAATATTAATTGAAAGTTGTAATGCATATCTGACTAATGACAGTAAACAAATGATCGGTCCTGTAATAATCTAACTTGTTAATATTGACAACGACATCAAAGTGCATTGTTGCATAATTAAATCGGTCATTGCTAATAGGGGAAATTTACCATTGCCAGTTCATGACACATATCCCATTTATTGTCCCGTTTATCCCCGTTATTGTTATTCTTCTTTTTAAAAATTTATTTAGGAATTGATCAAGACTTTAAAGGCTTTAAGTTTATATTTCGTATAATCTTAATGTATGTAATAATTAAATCAATCTTAAGTGTTAAATTTGAAACCTTTCTATTTCGTAATAAAGACAGAAGAAATATTTAAAACGCCGATTCTAATAATATTGCAAGTCACTGATAAGCTTGTTATAGTTTTTGCTCCACATTTTATTTACACCCTGATCTGTCAAATATTCTATTCATTTTTAAACCATGTAGCAAATGTAATTATTATCAATAAATACTCTGGCATTTTCGTTTAGATTACAGAAAAATCATGAAATAGTTGGTACGATGTCTTAATTTGTAAAGGTAAAAGAATGAAGCAGTGTTGATCAGTTCTTATTATGAAAAATAAGAACTACATGTACTTGCGATTGTTTACCAGAAACATTTAATAATAATTATTTTGTCACGCCTGTTTATGGTTATTTAAATGTCAGATTGTTTTGTTTGATCGAGTAGTGAATATGATGTTTGTTCACAACCTCGAATTTCATAACCCCGCAATTGCTGGCAATAAATAAATGTGATTTGATTAAGTGAGAAATTGCCGCCCTCGTTATTGCCACCTACATTTTGTTTACCAGACAGTGTAGTTGTCTGTGAGTAAAATATTACTTATTTTGATTATAAAAGAGATATTTATCATACATATTTGATGTTTTTACTTACTACTTACAGAACTGTTATCCCGCGCTTAAATATTCTTTATTGGATTTCTTTAATCTTTCTTGAGTACATAATAATAGTTTACATTAAACACAATGCAACATGACAGAAATGAACAAATGATGAATACAAATTCAAGATACTTTACCGAGTTACAAAGCAGAGGCATTTTTTGAGCAGTAGAATGAGAAATTTAATAAATGACGCAATGGAAATAATATTAGATACACAAGATTTTGCATTGGATGATAATCCTACAAAAGCCAGAAAAATATAGGTCTGTGTTAAGGATATCCTCAAAACATAAATATCTTAATATTATTAAAGTACTGTTTGTTGTAGCAATCAGACTCAAATATGCCTTGAAAGAAAATGTAATCAATGTAATAACAAAACATTAATTTTAAAGTTTTTGAAAGAGG
This sequence comes from Ignelater luminosus, assembly GCA_011009095.1. NCBI lineage: Eukaryota > Metazoa > Arthropoda > Insecta > Coleoptera > Elateridae > Ignelater > Ignelater luminosus. The sequence continues at coordinate 156,565 of VTPC01089669.1, forward strand.
TAATTGAAATGCTGAAAAGGGGCAAATGGTAATTAGAATCATTTACATTAAACTGAGAAAGAGGTATTAAATTATCTTGATTTTTCCGGAAAACGTTAACCAAATCATAATGGCTTAGTTTCCACTTTCCTTTCATTAACTAATAAAGTTTCTATAAATAATTAAAACAAACAACAAAAGTATAAAATCGGTTGCCATGGTAGTTAGAGTATATTTAAATTTATTGAAGAGAGTAGAAACCGATTCAATCTTGCTAGGCGGTTGGATTAACGGTTACGAGAAACAAAAACATTGAATACTTATGCCTACAAATGTATTTTGAAGCAAGTTGAAAAAGTACTAAGTTAAAGAGAAATTCACTTCTATTAAACTCTTTTTTAATCATGCAGCGTTATCAATAGACTTAGGATAGTTACGCATTTGCATATGCAGATAATAAATCAATAACTCAGAATTCTTGTTTTATGTTATATTTATAGCAGAGCTTATTGTACATCTCTCAATGACGTTTCAACAATACGTTTTTCTATTTAAGCACAAAAATACATTAGAAAAATTAAGGAAAATATTTAGATCTCTTTAGACGAAACAACGGATGTGGAGTACATATATATTGCAAATTTTGTTTTTGAAATTTTAGGAAGAGGTAAAAGAAGGACAAATCATATTTATGGACAATGTAAGTTTAAGAAGAAATCAATCATTCAACTATTGCTGCTTTTTTTAATGACTCCTTAGGGCTTTTATGATCAGAAGAAATTCAGTATTCACGCGTTCAATTAGTTTTCACCGATGCAGCGCCTTATATGCAGAAAGCTATGATTGGATTGCAAGTATTGTATCCGAAAATGTTTAGCGCATGGCTTACATCGAGTAGCTAAATTGATTTGCTCTGTGTATCCCAATGTGAACACGTCAATTTCTTTATTAAAAGAAGTTTTTCTAAAAGCTCCTTCCCGGTTAGTCACATTCAGGGATATTGTAAACACCGATATATCTTTATCTCCTTTGTCTATTGTTACGCGGCAGGGTACCTGGGTTAAGGTTGAAGTGTATTACGCAGATTTTGAAATGGTTAATAAACTAGTGATCACTGATAGAAGATTTATTTACTTGTTGGATGTATATGAAAGAAGGCATTTAAAGAAAAAAAAGATTTTTAAAAACTGAATTTCTTTGTGCAAATTTAGTTTGTTAAAAGAGAAGTGAATTAGTCAGCTTGAGGTTTCCTCTTTCACATTTAGTATGTCAAACATCTAATTCAATTCTTTATTAGTGATCCTCAAATTTGTTTCAGAAATCACAGTAAAAATTCCCCGATGATTCCCACTTAAACTATACTTGTGTTGTTTTAGGTTTCAGGTTTGTTATATGTTATAATTGAAAAGAGAATTTCGTTGATTAGGGGAAATCCGCATTCTTTATTTCTTCTTATTAAAGTTATTTCCCGAAATAATTTTAGGGTTATTATTTTTCATGTTTCTCCACAATGCAGTGGTTTCTAAAGACAAATATTTTTAAATCAAACACATTGTGTAATCGAACTTTACGCGAATTTCACTTAAATTTAATTTAAACATTGCAATCCTTGTTATTAGTGAATAATAAAAAGTTCGTAGATCGTATTAACATTAGGTCTTTCTTAAAATCGGTCTGTAAATATTTCGTTTACAGGAGATTAACCCGATTGTGTTTGTATACCCAACTCAAGTTGTAATATGACACTACTAAAGCTTAGAGAAACTACCACAATTCTATAACACTTAACTGTTGCGTAAGCCCCAACAAATCAATTGGTATAAATAAAATTTCAGAAGGTTCATGCTAGTACAAAGTTAGTTTTGTAATAATTAACAATTGGGGTACAAGAGAATTAAGTCTGTAACGTACTGCAAGGAATTATACCACACCCTGAAATCTATGATTTTTCTACAAAATTAACAAAAGGTAAAACAAACGGTAGTTCTAATTAATGAACACATCTAAAATATCAAAAATTAGTTAGAGAAGAATTTTTGCATCGCTACTTGCTTTAATGAACAACGTTTATTAAGGCAACCTTTTGCCTTCAAAAACAGTCAGAAAACTGTTAAATGTTAGCAATCCTGCGCTGGTTTTAAAGTTCTATTAATTTAACTTACGTAAACTGCTTTAATACTACAAATACCTAACAGTTCCAGCTTAATATTGGATAAGTTTAATTAATTTAAATTAACTTTATATAATATGTACTTTTAATGACTTTTTAATACAACTTTTAATTGCAGCGTTCTTTTTAATAAAGTATCGAGAAACAAAATTTGTTATTTCCTTAAAGACCAAATAAAACGTCTCTTTGCTATTCGAATGTACAATATATTTAAAACGTTATTTCCAAACCGAATCATTCAAAATTCCGAATTCGCTATACTATTAGATTTGATTTGATTAAATAAATGCATTCTTATTTTCCCGTAGTTAAGTGATATTCTACATCGTAAAGTAAAAAATTAGTTTTGAATATAAAACAAACAAAAGATCAGCTGAAAAATAAAAATTAATTAAAATAAGAATTTCGAATCTACACTTGTATATATTGAAGGAGGCTTATGATTTCCCTAAATAAGATTTCATGGTCTTTAGGCACGAACGGTATTTCAATAATGTTCAAATATTTGCACGAAACCTCGGGTGGTTTCAGAATTTACAAAATTAATATTCAGTTTGTACTGCATTTTGCATAAATTGCAGTTTATGCTTCTGCATCCTTAGAAGGTGTAAAGTTAGTATTTTATGATTAGCGCTAATTATCAGATATGATTTGACTAAAATAATATAAATTATTATTTTTGTTAATGTGCTTTTAGTACTTTCCTCGTTAGTCAACCTTTCAAGTTACCTCAAGTTTAAACTGTTGTTTTGAATTTCGTTACGACCTTAGAAGTTTTGCAAAGTACGCACTAATGAGGTAGCTGGTGTGAAGCCAACAAAATATTTATTGTACAAATTTCTAAAGCAGTATAATGTTACTAGGAGCAACCAAATATTTCTAAAATTATCCATTTAAACTAATTTAGTTCTTTTGATTTACGTGGGATATAACTTTAGTTAAACATGTTTACGTAACCATTAATTCACACTTCAATAAATAAATATTAAAATTATTAGCTTTTATTTTATCTTGGTTAAAACTAGTTTCGTACGAATGGCATTATAAACACATTAAAATTTAAACGGTAGTACTTTATTTTAAAATAAGAAACGAAAGGGTCATTTGCTGAAATAATTATTCCTGGCCAGAGCAATTAGTAGCATTACCTTTGTGCAAACGTAGAAGAATTCAAATGAAAAAAATTCCCCTCTTAAAATTAAATATATATCACCGGAACTTAGTGGAGCTCTAATAATAAGAGATATCTGGACAGAATAAAAGAGCGTTCTAACATTATTAATTTGTAATGTGAAGGAATCTCAATCCACCTCTCGGAATGTTCAGATAACGCATGACATAACTCAAGCTGCGGAAACAATTAAGAAGATCTCCAATGTTAGACATCAGTTCCTTGCAGGTTTTCCGTTTCTGTAAATTAAGGTTAAGATACCGGAAAAATCCCGAAAAACAAACCTGCAATAAAAATAGATATCGAGGCCTAAATTTTAATGAAAACAAAGTATCAAAGAGACAAACAGATAAGATGTTTTTGTCTGAAAATTAACTTAAACTCTAAAATTTGAAAATAGAGCCAGAGTCAACTGGGTCTTTGTTTTTGTTTATTGAATTAGACTTTTACTCGATAAAAATGAAAATAAGATTTTATAGAAAGAAAGTTGAGAAACTATTTTTATTTACATATCTAATAAGCTTTGCATTCATTCTATTGTTATTTTTCACAAAATGATTTTGTTACTACAGTACTGTCTTCAGATAGCCAGACAAATAGTTTACGATCAATCTTCAGTTCAGTTTATTGAAAAATTAGATCATGTATTTTACTCAAACAATGACAAAATGGACTGCTTTGTGGTTTTCTAGCCAAATATCGCTCTACAGATAGCAATACAATAAGAAGTGTAAATGAAAAACAATGAGTAAATTTAGTAACTGTTTTTTTTATATTTGTAAAATAGTTGGAGAAACTCCAAAGCTCGAATTTATTGTTATAGAGATATGTGACGTTCTACTCTACCAGCCATAACTTCTACAAGAAAGTTTTTCCAAGCAGCAGTTAATTGTTTTTATCTCTCTTAAATTTTGAACTATTTTCAATTTTGTTTTTATTCATTGGCCTGATCCACTATTCAAAAATCTCTAGAAAGTGCTATTCTTAAAGATGCTGATTTACTGATACCTTTCTAAAATAATTTATCAGGAAAATTGAGAGATTCTAGTCTTAAGAAGTTTTATCCTGTGCTTTTATAACTTAGAACAATATAATATGAACTCTACCATTTGCGATGTAGAAGGCAGATCTATTGCATTGTATTGTTTGAAGATTTGGTAGTCGTTTATGTTTTTGTGCATACTATTTTCTAAGGAATAGATACAGTGTTGCCAATTAACATAGTAAAAAAGGAAGAAATGAATAGAAGGTTAAGGCGTACAGAGGAAACGGGAAACGGAGAAATAGATTACTAATATCTTACTAATACCAGGTAAATGATAAAAGTAGAAAGAAAACCAAAAAGATACAAAATTAATATTGGTGCGATTCAAAAAGGTCAGGGAAAAGTCGGCAAAACTAAATTTACAATAATACGATAGATAAAGAAGAGATTCATCCAGTTTGAACTATTAATGAAAAGCTACAAAATCTGAGAGTAAACAATTATTTTGGGACAATAAGGAATATTATAATGACATGATCTAACAAACGACAATGGTACAAACTTCTTCGAAAAATCAAAAGTGGCAACAAACGTATTTCCAAAATAGGCAACTTTCTCATAATTTAACCAATTTTCTATCTCTTACGTATATTTTGACTAGCCTAAGACAAAACAACAATGTTTGTGTTTGAATTTTGAAATCAGTTACAGTGTGGATACAAAAAAAAAAATAGAAAAATCGTATCAACCATTAAGACGTGTTAAAGGAGAACATCAATAAAATTTTCTGAAATTCATATATTTACCGTGATATAAATTTCCTGAAGCTAGAAAAGTGTTTGCTAAGGTTATATCTTTCTGTGAAGGTATTATTAAATTTTAAAGCGTCTACACCTTTTTTATTTGAGAATGCTTTTATGTATCTTTTCTATTCGACCCAATAATAATAAACGAATCCCGACATCGACGTCTACAAAAGGGGATGGTATTCCTTTTAGAAAACTAATAACACTAGTTGTATGATCATACACACACGACGTTGTTAAATGGGGATAAAGTCTCCGCAGTCAAGTTTCATTTATAATTTTTTTTGTAAGTGAGTTATTATTGAAGCCTGAAGCATATTTAAAGGAAAAACGGCCTTTAGATATATTTCAGCTGCTTTTTTCCCAGCCGGTTCGTTTAAAAGAAAAGCTTTTAGGTTATTTTATTTATGAAGGGAAATCGACAAACAACCACAAACGTAAACAAAGTATTTAGCTTCACTTCGACGCTTTCTAAAGTTAAAGAATCGAAAAAGATAAATTTTTGAGAGAAAACGAGATAAAATTATCTCTAACAAATTTTCCATTTCTCCTGACTGAATGAATTCATAATTAATTCAAATCTAAATGTTAGAGGTTAAATTGGAGATAAAGTCCATGTTTAGGGAGATAAAGTTAGTGTTTTCATTTTTATTAGTGATGGAAACGTTAAAAGTGGAACAAAATAAGAATGCGTTTCCCCGTGGAAAATTTAAATGTTAAATTACTTTTCTTATTGATAAACATGAGCTATTTTTGCTCTTATCAACTTTACTAAAAGATTATTTATCCCATTTAGAGTTGTGAAACGGGGTTTAAATTCGACAAGTCAATTTGTTTCTTTATTTTCCGTTTGAGGATGTATAACCAGTGCGAAGAATCAATTTTTTGGGAGGTGTATATCGCTGTTTCTAAAGTTAAATACAGCTATATATCAGCGATTCCATTTAGAGCAAATGATTAGTTGTACCTGCTTTCCGTTTGAGAAGCATCACGTTTCACGTGAGATTTCAGGACAAAGCCGAAGAATACCTACTACAATTTCATTACAATACTTTCGAATGATTATTTTTAAATTTGTATAATATATAGCAAATTAATTTTCTTTGTTTTTTAGCATATTTTATTTTCCGTAATAGAAATAAAACCTGGAAAGAACCCTTTGCGGTACAATTGTTACCACAACAATTACAGTTATCATTAGATGCGGTAGTCCAAATTAAACCCAATTTAAATCATCCTCTACAACTTTACTTTTACTCATTGTCGGAAATTCACAAGCTGTTTTGAAGAATTAACTATCTTGGTTTTTTTAAACATGCAGGGTGTAGTTATACTGTACGCATTTCTCTTTGTCTTTACTCTATCAACTTCGAGTTCTTAAGTTGATAAAGTGATAATCAGTAAAATTACTTTTTTGAGTTATCTTTCTCAAATTATTGATCTTAGGTTAGATTCGTCTCGTTAAAGAAAGTTCTTTCTTTTAACTGATTGACTAATAGTAGATGACATTTAAATTCGGAAAACGCCTTTAAGAAATCCCTAAATAACACTTTAAAAAGTACCTTTAGGATCAGAAAGTCGTTTATTTAATCGCCCAATTATATAAAGAAAGTTTTAAAACCCTTAATGCATATCAATGTTTTTATAATAAAGTGACCTGCTTTAAAGATTCCATCTAGTATCAAAAGACCTACTAATTATACAGATTAATATAAACTTGTTTGTATAAAATGATAGTATTTAGCCAAAATAATTCACTTAAAAGAATACTGATTAAGAAAATTATATTTTTGTACCTATATATATCAACGCTTTTAAAATAATTGTAAGTAGACTCTTAGTTTAATTACAAATCAATACATAATGAGCTTATTGCAAGTATTGATTCACAAAATTACAAAATAAAACAATTTTCTACTAGAATGTCACACTGATATCACAATCGGTTCAAGTTCCAAAAAATTTAGATTTATTTTAATTGCAAATCATAGCTTTAAAGAGTTTCTGGTTTATAAACAGATCTGTTTTTAAAAATGCCAAATACACTTTGAAAGTATAGGTGAAACGTACTATATCTTAAAAGCTTAAGAAAACAGAAATGCGACCGTTAAAAATTATTTAAATTGCTATGTATTCTTTAATATCAAAACTTGTTTATAAACCGCTCCTTACTCTAGACACTGTGTTGAGACCATTGACACTGTTCAAGTGTACTTATTAAAGTAATTATACATTCCTTTTGCAACATTGGCAAAGTTGCATAATTTTATTAAGCACATTTCGATCTCCTGTGTGTCATATAAATATGTGATGTTAGTACGTAATAAAGTTGTTTAGGCGTAGATTGTACTTTTATTTTTGGCGTTTACGTTGCAGAAAACATTGACAAATTACAAAAATGTGATAACATCAGTGGTCGTGACACAAGGTTTCCCTTGTTCAAGATGACGCCTTTATCCCTTATCATTTTGTTATACTTCTTTAGAAGTATACGGGAAGAATCGATTTTATGCAAGGCATCGGTTCCCATATGCCAAAAGGAAGCACGTTTTATGAAACCTGGAATTGTACCGAATAAACAAATTTATTGGACATAGTTAATGATACATATAACTATTACACAAAACCGTTTAAATTCTTAAATGCTCATCAAGTTCTGAATTTATGACTAATCGGTTTGTTTAATTTGATTTAATGCATAATAATACTCAGCAAACTCAAATTTGTTGGAAAAGGTAGATATGGTTAATATTAGTCTATTCGAAGATTGGTTATTAGCAGCTTATCAAAACGCCGAGAAAGGAAAGTCCGATTTGTCAGCCATTAATGACGCTATAATTCTGTTTATGATTCTAAAGAATGTAGAGAAACTTAAACTATGGTTTAACGATCTCATAGATTTTTTTTGAAAAACAAATTAAATAGTTTCAAATTTTACCATAACAATGTACCTACTATCGTCACTGCTGCTTAATTGCCATTTATCTTACTAATAATTTCTGATCATCACTGTAAATATATTAATCATGTAGTTAAGCAACTACTAACTCTTCAGCCCGTATGCATTATCTTTGGACATGTCAAAATACATACTTTTTAAAAAGTGCTCAGACTAATACTTATTTTTGAAAATTTGTTTCTTGCATTATTATTCTGGGTGGTGACAAAAAACTTCTTGGTGGTCATTTTTTTGTATTTGTTTTATCGTTTAACAAATCAGATCTTTCAGTGTTGTGGTCAGATATCTGATAACCATCAGGCAATTAATATGATAAATAAAGAGAAGCATTACGTTATATTTGCATTTCGTAACTTTTCTATCGTAATAGAAACTGAAGGAAAATAGTGTAGTGGTGGCCAAATTCTAAACAATACGGAGAATGGAATATGTAGAGATAAACCGATGCAAATGAAATATTTTAGTTTTAATATAAGCTCAGATATCTACCAATTTTACATGCTTCATACAGTCGGCGAATAATGTGTCAATTTCGTGAAATATGCCAAAGTGTACTTTACTACCCTGTAATAGGCAATTTTAATAATTAATTGTAAGATACAAAGAAATAAAATACACAAGATCTCGGGATTTTTTTTAGAAATTCTGGTAATTTCAAAAATTAAAATTAAAATCAGAACAAAATAAACTCGGAGAACATTTTCTAAGAAAGCGGACGCATACACAAAGAAATAAAAAGAAATTAGAAATTAGATATTCTTTTGTCAATTATTGTTTTATTTGAAACTTTCTAATTAATGTTGGAACGAAAGTAAAATATGTCTGGTGAATGGAGATATAGTATTGGTGATACAGATAAGTTGGTGAAAGCAAATGTGACATTCAATTGTGACTACTTGTTGGATTTAAATTCATATGTTTGCAGTAATTATATTGTTTAATAATTTTATTAAGACCTAGAGCGCAGAGAATTGAATTGGGAATTTCCCAATAATATAATATTGTTATTCATGAATTTAGCTGTATTTCCAATACTCATGATTATCCTGTATTGATTGTAGGTTGATAAAACAACAATCTATATAAAAGGCAAGTATAGTTTTGAAAATTACATCTCATTATTTAATTATTATCAAAACCCATATATCAAAATTTGATATAATTTTCAATAAAATTATAAAAGGACGTTACTGTGGAAACAAAACGCGGCGTACTTCTGATTATAGCGAGTTCTTTTGAAAGAAAAACCAACATGAACCTCTTTTATATTTAAAATTTTATTATCTGATAAGCACCAACCCTTTCAAATTTGTTCGTGTAACATATTAGACCACTTTATAACAGTTTTATCTGGTTTGACCCAACGCAATTTGGTCGTGAGAAAGGTAAAACTGTTAAAACACGATAAAATTTAAAAGTTCTTTTAAGATCTTTTTTCGTGATTTATATCTTCGAAGAGTACACGTGGATGTTAATTTTAATGTACATACATACACAATAACGTTCTTTTTGATTTAAAGATACCCAGCAATCTTTAGATTGTTAATTTAAAAGGCAAAATGCGGAAAACAATTTAATCCAACCCTGATTTATATCATAAACTAAACCACCCTATTATCAAATCAATAGAATACGCCTACTAACGTGTTTTGATGAAACAAAGCGATGTACGTATGTGACTTGCAATATGTTAAGAATGATATGTAGCTTTGATTAGACAATAATAAAATGATATATCCCCTTTTTTGATCGACCAGTTTATTTATTGATCCGTAAGAATGTTCGACTTCTCTTTGTTTCCCTATTTATTACTGAATGGGTCAATTTAAATGGAGATAATGACAATCGTACGACAGATTTTCTTTTTGATCTTTCCACGTGAAAATGGAGTCGAAGAAAAGAACACTTTTATAATAGTTACTTTAATATGATAAAGCAAGATAAATAAAAAAAAAAGTTTACTAACGAGGTATCGAATCGAGAGAAAAATATAATTAATGAATTGCTCAGGTTTGAAATGATAGATATTTAAAATGTAAAGTAGTCGAAAAATGTATAAAAAGTCAGGAATGAAACGATCGCAAAAACATTCAAATAGAACATCGCAATTAAAGATTACAAGCTCCTTATCAATTAGGAATACAAATGTTTTTCAAGTTAAGGCAAAAAATGCAACAAAAATGAACTGATTCGATTACATCATCGTTCCTCTTAACAATTGTACAAAACAGAATTTATCACAGTGCAATGTGGGAATTGTTGCTTATAATTAAAATTGAATCTAAAAAAATTAATAATAATTAATAACATAATCTTCACTTTTTTAAATTACTTTTTAGAAATCTTATTTTATGGAGGCTAACTGATTGTGAATTAGAACAAAATTTGAATATATCATGGTCTGTTTACGTAATATTGACGAAAATGACTTTCTTCTAAAAAGAACTTTTTTCTTTACTAGTAATTTTATTTGCGCACTTAATTTCTCGTCAAACTTTACTGTTTTCGACAGATATGAGACATTTTATTTTATGTGAGGGAATTCGTAGTTGACCATGACTTACCTGAAAAGATTAACTAACAAAGAGTAGTTAGATCTTTTAATAATTTGGCGGCAGGGGTAAGCTGTGGCACACCTTAGGAGTTATGAATGACGGAGTGGCCTGCATGCCCTGGCCCGACAGCAACTGGACAAGAGCACAGCAGGCCGTCAATAGGCCGGCAATAAATGTTTGTTGGGTGTTTACACAAAAAATAAAGAATGCTAAATGACGCTATGTCACCCTCTGTCTCGGAAACAGTACGTTTTCAAATTGGATTATTTTGTGGTCAAACGTATGACCATAGAGAAAAGCACCCCATATATAATATGTCCCTAGATTAACTTTAAAGGAAAAAACATTATTAATAATTTTAAGACAAAAAGCATACTTTACAAAAAATTCTACTTTCAGAACTATCAATAGTTTATTAATTATAGCTTCAACTGCTGTTGTCAATTTCCGAAGGAATTCTTCACCTTTGCTCTGTATGTGCTTATACACTATGCAAAGTGTAGAAGTGGGAAGTGTCACTATCAATAATTATTATCGGCAATACAAACTTGGTCCAGTGAGAAATGTGAACTGCCTGTATTTTAAATGCCGAAGAAAGGAAGGTCAATTTTAAATAAAAAAGAGGGATTGAACAAAATTGGTGGTGAGTTGTTTTCATGAGACAGGAATTGGATTGAACGGCATTTTGGCAGTTGTTTAATACTGTGGAATTCTTGTTGTATTGATATCGAGAGAATAAAAGACAAAGCATTAACACAAACGCATTTAAAGGTGGCAAACACGCAAACTTAAATAAATGACAAGGGCGCGTTCAGAAAATTCCAAATAGTTTTAAGTGTCAGTGTAAAAGAGTAATGCACATAAGCGAAGGTGGAAATATCAGCGAAACGCGAAAAACTAGTTGTAGGCAAATAACCGGCTTTATAAAACGTAAAAGTAAAGAAAATGATGAAGAAGATAGCAATTGGTAAACATCAATTAAATCAGAAAAGAAAGTAGAAGATGGTGATGCAACAGAAGGAATTTAAAACAATGAGAAAAAATGCAAGAGCAAATACTGAATACGGCAAAAAGAAAATAAAAGATATATGGAAAGAATACTATTAACTATAAAATACTTACCACAAAGGATGATGAAAAAGAAGACTGCAGAAAGAAGAAATGACCAGCAACAAGATAAGTATAGAAGGAAATAGTGATGTGAAATACACGGCGAATTACTGAAACATGGTAGAAAACAACTACCAGGCTTTTGGACTAGAACTAAGATTAATTAGTCAACTAAAAATAGAACCGATAATATGAAGAATCATAACTAAAACTGGAACTGTCATTTTAAATTTTATTTTTTTTCAACCGCAACTATAATCATTATTTTCTTCAATGCTTGTACTGCAACCAAAACTACAACTAATTTGTTAACTGAGTGAGTACTAGAACCAAAATCGAAATCAGAAATTTTGTTTTTGGTTATTTTCAGTTCTCCGATCGGAAGATCAAGCGGCTTCGGCGATAATCACTAATTACATAGTTATGTTAAAAACTACGTTACGTATGAGGTATTGACATTTTTAACAAATATAAAAGTTTTGTTGCCTTATTATGCTATTAATATTCCATTTAATAATTAAAAATATACAAAACAAAGAAATATAGAATATTATGACTTTCGAGGCGCTCTCGCTATACGTGCTAATAAAAGCTCTAACATTTGGCGTTTTTGGTGATAACTCAAGCGGTGACGTCAGTTACTCAAAAAATGCAAATCATGTACATGTACATTAACAACATCTTACTAGCTTATCATAGAAGAGAATATCAGATAGATTCCCTTCCTGGTAGATCAACAATTGATGCACTACACGTAATGTTACAGATATTAGAAAAGGCATATTAATTTAACATTTTGTGGACAGGCATTTGATGAAGTTAACAGAAAGAAGCTGTTTCAAGGAATAAAAAGCCTACTAACAAATTTACCTCGGCTTGTAAAACTGACGATGAACGACACAAAAGCCATAGTAAAAGCATGGAAAGACAGACAGAAAAATTTCAAATAAATACAAAGGTAAGGCAAGGAGATGCATTGTCGGGGATTTTGTTTAATATTCCAATGAATGGAACAACTAGGCAGACTGAAAATAATGAAAGTACAACCATTAGTGAAATACAAATAATTTCGTGGAGCAAATTAAATCAAACTTTCAAAGAACTAAAAAAAGCAGCTAGGAAAACGAAACGTTTGATAAATGAAAACAAAACTAAATAATACAAAACATCAACATAACAAATATGATAGTAGACAAATACAGTTTTGAAAAAGTGAACGCATTTAACTGTTTAGGAATCTGAATAAAAAACAATAATGATAGAGTTATCAGCAAAGCATTCTATGCAAGTCGAAATGTCTCGAAAAACAAGCAGTTTAGTAGACAGGTAGAAATCAGTGTATATAAAATCCCAATAAAACCAAACATTGTATATGCTGTAGAGATAATGAGTCGGTTTCTGTTCTCATCATTCAATTTAAATGTTTCTCTAATCATCAAGGCAACTGATTTTGTCCTTTTTCTTGTTTGATTCAATTTTTAATGAAGCTCCAAAAAGAAGAGTTGAAACCGGGCCAATGTAGTCAACACAAAAAGAAGATAAACAAATATTGTAAGAGTATTTAAACATCTACTATGAAAAGACAGCTTTATGCAACTTTTTTAATGTAAGGTAGTCATTCTCATAGACAGCATGGCAATTAGTCTTTGTTTGTTTTAACACATGGTTTAATAAATGGTTCGTAATAATATCTGTATAGATATAAGACTATGAAAAATATTTTTAAGATAAAGCTTGAAATTGCCCAAGAACGTTTTTCTAATGCGTGCAGTTAACATAAATACCTTAACAATATTAGTTAAAAGGTTTTGGAAATAAGTCGTAAAGAGAAATCTATTTATCTAGTTTAGTTATCTCAACAAGAACAATTTTATGTAACAATTGTAATCAATCAAAAGTGAACAATTTCCTTTGTATTAAATTAATTAATTATTAAATTGTAATATTAGTAATTTTCTTGGTATTCAATGATTAATAATAGCTGATGAAACAAGAACATCTAACAAAAAGATTTTACGAGTTTGGTGTGAAAATAAAAAAACAATTGTATGCAAAGTACAACAGAACTTGTCAAACAAGAAATAGGGAAGCATTAGGCAGGAAATGGTTCTATTCTAAATATGTTAATTACAGCAAAAGCATCACTAAAATAACTACGTTAATTGAATTAACACAAGGCACCAGCAAAAGCATTTCCGAACTTCGTCGGAAGTAGCCGAACATTTATATTTATAGTATATTCTTTTCTTATTTGTCATAGTCACGTTTGAATTACAAAAATGCTGCAAATTAAATATGAGCAATTGTTCCATAATCAGCGTTACCCTGTGTAAAAATTAACACAATCCTTTCAGTGGAAATTTTATGGTGTAGTTAGACATCTAAAGCGAAACTGTCGGTCTTTTTAGATTTTTTTTTATAAAACTTATTTGATGAGACTCAATATTTTTTTATCAACTCATTTTGGTTTTGCATGAAATTGTTCTTTGTTTGTAAAACTCTCTTTCCAAACTATTAACCATCAAACAAGAATACGAACTGTCATGGTTTGTTATCCTTAGGTAATTAGCTATTTGAAAGGCATTTGTAACAAAACTTCTTGATCCAGAAATAAATATTCGGTATCAATTATTATGCCTGCTGATATCAGGTCAAATTTAACTGTGAAAACAGCGATATAAGTCAAGAAAAAAATGATTCTTTAAACTGTTACATATACTAGACTGCATCCTTGAAACGGCTAAAAGCAGTAAGTTACTAAAATAGTAACACTAATAATAATACCTTAATTGTTCATTTCTACAGAATATATTTCCTTTTAATACTCAAATAACCTTTTGCAGGATTACGATAATAAAGGAAGTGCAGTTGACCTAAATAAACACAGATCAATAACACCTACATTTACGTTTGTATTATTATTTAATATCGTTAATCGAAACAATTATTTAGATAAATCGATGCAACAAGTAGACCTCGTTTGGTCTGGTTGAGGAAACTCTTTCGTTAGTTGCACCATCAACTTTATCAAAATATTTACTATTTAGCAGTTGTTAAAAAACGGTATAGACCTACTCACAAAAATAACATCTATTTGATGTCCTGGAAAAAAGATGGCTTTATTTATAGGGAGTATAATACAATAATAATATTTCTATTCTTACATTTAATAATAATTGGAAGATCTTTCATACAGGTATACCTATCAAGTTTTTCGAGACAACTCTAGCGCAAATATTTTTCAAAGATGTAATACTACTGCAATAACTCATTATTTACTAGTAATTTTCCATTTAGATTTAATAATTTTTTACGGTTTTATCTAGTGTTAGCTCCTAGGGTCGACTTTAGAAATTAATCTTCCTGTCTCATACGAGACAATACAGGCGTAAAGCAATTTAACTTTTGAACTGAGGTTTTTCATTGTTTCATTAGCTTAATGTCTGAAACTGGTCATAAGGCAGATATGTTTCTTGTTGCACAGGATTTGTACACACTATTTATTATAAAAGTCATCGAGTGGCATAAACATTTGCAATGTGGACTGTCATTGTGCTCAAACCGATTAGGTGCTCTTTATAAATTAAAAAATATATAATCTAGAACTGCTTATATCAGTACTGTTCTCAGACATTAAATACAGTCGGACGACTGCCTCAGGACCACAGATATAAAACGAGATGTAAACTGTATGTTTGAAAGACAAAAATACTATAAGTATTTTAGATATGTCAATTTAGAGTGAGTCGTAAGATCCATGCAATATTTTGCATATTTAATTTAACCACAAAGGAGGACAAGCTCAAAAGCAGATATTTTCAGTTTTTGCTTATTCTGGAATTTAAGCTAATTACTGTAATGCTTTTTTATGTCTTCAATTGAGCAAACACATGAAGCTATTTCTCCAGGAATCACTTGCACAGACAGGTCATTTTTGTTTACTTTAGATTAGAAGGCGTAGGTAAGAGTAACTGATAAAGTATAGTTTTTGCAATTATTGATATTTTAATAACATTTAACTTCTTCCTTGTTTTCTTAACACTAAAACGTCTTTTGTCTAGTTTTCCCTGTCGTGTCGTCCCAATATTCAGTAAACCCATAGTTTGAATTACAACTGTACCTTTATATCATTATATAGTAATAGATCTTCTTGTTCATACTAATCTTTGCAAGAACGGAGATATTCATTTGCCAAATAACAACTCTTCAATAATGGATCTCATTCATACATTTGAAGGCAATGCCAAAAGACGTAATACAAGAAGAAGCTATTTTTAAGAATCGGGAGAAATCGTTCATACGTTTTCCCAAAAGTCTTGATTTAGATTCTATATGAAATCTTCTTTTATCTTTGATTACTTAATACATAATGTCAGCGCCGTATAAATCTCTTTGTGAGATCCACGCAACTTAACAGCTAGTAGACACTATTGCCGAAATAATAATAAAGTAAGCTTTTACTTCCTGCCAAAAGAAGAAGAAACAATATTACGTACAGTATAGTCTAAAAACAGTCAAAATCTTCCCAGGTTTAGATATCAGATGCAGTATGGTGTATAAACTACCAATTAACGCAAAGTATATTTAATTTTGTTTGGCTGATAGGAGAAGTCATTGACCAATGGAAGAACGCGCAACCCGAATATCGCCAGTTCATATCACTCAGTTTCATTGTTGTTCTGCATACTAAAAAAATTCAAAAGAATAGTCAGAAACAGAGTACAGAGGTGGATATAAGAGACTTCAATCCACAAATCGATATGATTGCCAAAAAAGGATTTTGCTCATTTAACGCTGTCGCACGCATTGTAACGAACATATAAATCAATCATATTTTTGGACAACAAAGGAGTATAACCAGATATATCAGATATTAGAATATATTATTACAAAATATGAAAAATGGCTGAATTTTCTAAATGTAAGCGAACTTGGTGGAGCGGCGAACCTCGATTTACTGTCTTGTTCTACAGACCATACTTAAGAGCAATCTTATATTATGGAAGCACTTTAAATAGTTCGACAAATTCAGCACCGCCTATAATCTATGAAAATATATTCTTGGATATCAAAAAAAAAAAAGATTTCATTAAAAATAGTCTCGCAGTTCAATGAAGAAGTATTGAACAAAAAAGGATTCGCTTCCAATGAAAAACCCATTATTAATAAAAATACATATATGATGTGGTTTAATTCTGAAATTATAAATTGTTTAAAGCTTAAAAATTATTATAGAAAGAATACAAATTTTATGTTCAGTACAGAGACGAGAGAAAAAATTAAAACGGCTTGTACAACAAGCGTATGACGCTTATAATGTAAATGTTGAAACTAGTATGGAAAAATACATCAAATTTATCAAACTTCATTTGCAATAATGAAGCCCATTGGAAAATCTGATGTAGTTGAAAATTTTGTTATTTTATCTACTCTGACACTTTTGCTTCAGACGATGTTTCTGCAATAATTTCTAGTAGCAACAGTACCTGCAATCCTGCATGCTAGAAACGTTCAAGTTATGTCTCATTGCGCACCAAAATAATAATGCTACAAAAAGATTAAAACCAAAAAACAGCAGCTGATTCGGATAATATACCTCATTATGTCTTAAAAGGATGATCTACATCTTTAGCTTATCAATAGAAACTAAAACGTTTTCCGAGACCTAGAAGCAAGTCATGGTTATGCCAATATTCAAAAAAGGAGATACACTACAGATGATAACTAACTATAAGTCAATATCCGTTCTATCGGCTCCTGCAGAATTATTTGACTATGTTATTTATTCAAGAATTTTTTCTCATATTAAGAAATATACAAGTGATAACCAATATGAGTTGCAAACACTATATAATGTCTTTGAAGAAAGATCACAAGTTGATTGTATCCATGTAGATTTTCAAAAGGCTTTTGATAGAATCGGTCATGATATATTGTTAAGTCTTTTATTCTTTGCTTCATATTTAAAAATAGATCTTTATATAAAAAAGCAGATTCTGGAGTTCCCCAAGGATCAAGTCTTGGATCACTGCTTTTTTTGTTATTCATTAACGATTTTCCTTTGGCAGTAATACATTCTAGATGTCTTCTCTTTGCTGAGCAAATAAAATTATACGCTAAGATTGACGTTCCTGATGATGCATTAAAGTTACAAAAAGATCTGGACAGAATAAATGATTTAAGTATAAAAACAGATTGTTTCTTAATATCAGTAAATGTACAGTTATAACATTCACAACAAAATAAACTTTTATACTCATAGATTATCAAATAGGAAATGATACGCTAAATAGGGAAATGAATATAAGAGATCTAGGAATACAAAAGAAATCTATGTTAGATTATAGTTTGCACATTGATAATGATAAAAATGTAAATAAAGCTAGCAAACCATTAAATCCCATCTTCGGAAGCACTAAAATACTAGACAAAAACTTAATCAACATACTTTTAATGTTAATTCTGAAGTTGTTAAATTATATAATATCTTATGAAACACAGACATGTATGAAATAACTCTGAGAAGATTTAAACAACTAACTTACACATTTTATAAAGATATAGAAAACTAAGTTAAGCACATGTTATTTTCCGATCATATACTATAAATATATATGTCTGATATATAGTTGATTTTGTAATAAAAATGATTTGGATATACTAACAGTAGTAAGATTCCATATAACTAGGCATTGTACCTGTTTGGGAATTCCCAAATGTCTTACACCTGAACTAAACAGGACATTGTCACTACGCAAATCTTATAGATTAAACAATGACAAGTCAATATTTACTGCACAAGCTACAGCAATTTTAAAATTTTTTCAATATATAAATCAACATTAGCATGAAAAAGATACTACTATATTATCATATTCTCTATTTGCGTTATCGAAACTAGCTAATACTTACAGCACTGTGAATTCCTCACTTCTTAATTCACACATTCATTAAACAAACTCTGAAGTATATGTAGTGCTTGCTCTAGAATACAACGAACGGGTAGATTTATTTATAGGAAAAGTATAGTCTGGAAACGCCTTAGGTAATGAACTAAATCTTGAGAAATGTCTAAACATAGAAAACGTTTTGATGCAAGAGAAATGGATTGAAGATGAATAAATATTGCAACAATAAATCTATAAGATATACTCTATGTTTATTCTATACAGATGTTTCAAAAGAGTATTGGTGTAGACATAACAATAATTATTGCCGATACGAAATAACCGCAGTCTCTAGGCTGAAGTTTGGACATGGATATTACACTTTCCAAATGTCTAAGATGGAAATACTTATGTGATAGTAACTTGATAAAATCTGTAATAAAATAGATAACCTCAACCATATCTGCCTTGGATGCCAGAAATATCAAAACATGGCACAGCTTTTCCATGAACCCCATTAGTAGTCTATATCTACGAAACAAAGAAATTTGCAATGGCATATAGAATTTTCTAAATAAAACTCAGTTGAAAATGTAGCTATCTGCTGTGATGTCTGTTGGCTTTCCACCGAGGTCCATTTTGTCTGGCTTAAAAGTCTCCCTGAAAAGCCCTTGTTTATTCCTTTTAGCGTGCTAAGGTACATATAACGTTTCAATTTTTTAGTTGATTGGGGAATAGACAGCGTTGAAAATAGAAAATAATGAGAAAGTGTCAATTTTACATAAGAAAGAGATATGTAGCTGTATCTTTTGGTACATCATTTTATTAAATAATTTAAAGATAATTGTAATGTTAATAAATAAACTTAAAAAATAATGATAAGCATAAACATCTGTGACCAGAATAATAAAAATACAATTTAATATTTTTTATGATGATAAAATAAAATTGTGTATACAAGATTGTAGAAGAATCAGTGAAAAGTGTGATTTTTTCATTGGAAAATAAATGGATATATTATACCGGATGTCACCTGAAATCTCAATTGTAGGGCAATAATAAATGCAATTAGTCTAAATAGTGTAAATTTTAAAGTAAGAGAGGGATGTAATATTCCACCACTCACTATCTGATCTTTGTCTTTTAAACTGTTTACGTTTCTTATTATTGTCCCTATAAGCAGGATTCTAAGTGACAACATGTATAATGGATCTTGTCTATGTAAATGATTTCTCGAGAAATAGCTGTGCATGTTTGCTCAGTTGGAGAAATAAGAAAACATTACAGTAACTCGCTTAAATTCCAAAACAAGCAAAAACTGAAAACATTTTCTTATTGTACTGTCAGAACAGTTTTGCATATACTATATAATTCGTAGTAATGCGGAACAAAGCAATAAATCATCCGTCTTCTAATTAATTAATTGTGTGATTCTGTCGTGTGCTTTTGAGATTTAAAGTCTTAACAGAAAGATACTGTATTATTTTTATGTATTTTATGTGACATCTTTATTTATATCAAAAACATTACAATAAAGCATCTTGATTTGTAAAATGCATATAGAACATTCCAAAGTATATATAGCTAATTTTCATATTAAGTGCGAGCGATTCTCGCATGTAATTATCATCAGTGAACATAAAATTCAGAAACTACAAGAAAATTTAATCTCTGAATACAAAGCTCTTTAACCGAATGATCTTACCAAAGTGATAAAAAGTAAAGTTCAGAAACTATTTATAAGGCAATAACTTATAAAAATCTCAAACTTGTTTTTTGTCTAACATTCAAGGCTTAAATAGGATTCTTTCATAAATAATAACACACACTTAAGGTGTACAGCCTCTTTTATTAACTCGTCCTGTACGTGACACTAGCACACGCACGCAAAATACAATATAAAAGGTTATTTCATTTCAGGATTTTATTAGCTTTGTGTTAATAGAAAAGCAAATAAAAATAAAGCGTAAAGAGTGTTCCTGTATCTTTTTTAGTGTTAATGGCGGCTTCAACTGCCTTCCTGTAATTTAGCTCATAATATCTTCTTTTTTCATTGAAAACTTTTCTTGATTCTATAAAGTAGACAACTAGACATAATAAAATTTTTTTCGCACATTCGAAACAATTATTTATTACACTTTTCTTCTTTCAATTTTACAAAAGCGCGCCTAAGTATATGCGTTGGGCTTTCTTTGCTTGTTTTATATTAATTTAGATTTTCGTTTGATTTTTAATTAATCTAAGAAACAAATGCAATGGAATTGAAATCACCTTTGTTTCATTCATTTCAATTGGAAACTCGTAAGTAAAACGTAATAAGTTAGTTGGCATTTGTTCCAGTTTTGCTCTTAAGATTTATTGGTTATTTTTTTAACACAACTTGTATTTCAAAATTTAAGTATATCTTACGCAATTAATAGAAATGTAGCAAAATTTTGTGAACAATAATGTTAAATGACCATGAAATATAGAATTCATTGGTACCATAGATCTATACAATTCAGATGGCAGAGTATCATACAATAATTATATCTAACCGTACTTTACAGAGTTTTATTATTTTTAATGCAATAGTCTCAGGCAGGTTTACTACGTTTTGATTTTTTTATTAATAATGCCGTCTAAAATAATGCAGTAAAAGAGTTAGGATTTTTTTAATAATGATAATGATAATAGGTTACATGAAAACAAATCTGTTAAATAAACGATGCATGGATGTTATTAACCAGAAACATTCGAAACCGACATGAAAATTCTAAAATGTTCAGCAATTATAAACGTAAATGTGTAATTGTTGGGTGGTTTTAAATTACACTCAATAAATTTGATGGTTCTAAAATCAATTTAGTGATACAAAATTGCTGCTCATTTTTCTGGTCATTTGTTTTACTTTTTAGTAACCAGATGTTGCAATTCCGTTTAAATTGAGAACGAATGAATTGATATCTATATAATACTTCTGAAGTAATTAATTAAATTTAAATTCTAATTTATTATTATCGAAAAATAATAAATACCGTTTTGATGTACACCAATTTTCATCCTTTAAGCGGAATATTTTAATATTTTATAGGTTAAATAACTCGTAAAATTATGGAGAAAGCTTTTACTGTGATGAGGTATTTCTAATTTAAAGCCTTCAAACTTCGGCCTACTAAGCGTTTCTATTGCAGCTAATTTTAACAATAATTAATTTACCTGTTACAAACAGATTTTGCGTCGATAGAATAATTAACTACGGTGATTCTCAACCAAGATCATACAGCAAAATATACTACCTATGGAAATCTGTTGTGCCTTAAACATTACCTCGGTGAAAGCTTTAAACGGTAAGTAAATACTTAATAAATTAAAATGCAAAACCAAGAAATTACTATTATATTTTAAAATATATCAATCTTATTAATAGATTAAAAGATTGTTCATCTATATTTTTGTGTAATAATTAATAAGGAAGCAAAATAATAGTAATAATAGTAATTTAATATTTTCGCGGGTAACATTGATTAGTTAAGAGGACAAATAGCATTCATTCACTCATGTTTCATGCCAATGTAAAACGAAGTAAAAATTGTTACCACTGTCTCAATAATGAACTTCTAGTTAAAACCAATTCAATATTTTACTTTTATTTTAAAAAATTCATTTCAATTCACCAATCTATACGAGACCCTAACAGCTGCAAGCCGTGTTAAACAATAACATTTTGATTAATTTCAAGTTTCAAGAAATAATATTTTTTACATCTCTGCATAAATTAATTTAATAATAACAACGAACATGAATCATGGTATTCACCACTTAGTTTTTGTTTAAATCTTTTGTACAGGTTAGAAATAACATAGATTTTAATACACGGATGTATGGTTTTGGCTGTGATTCGGTGTATTTAATGAGTACAAGATTTTGAAGCTCATAAACATATATCCGCATGTAACTTTCTTATTATCTCCCACAAAATCCTATATCGAAATTAAACGTCAGCAACAATAATCTTATCGTAACCAACCCATGTTTTTAAGGATAAAGTAACGCTACTGTCATGTTACCAAATCCTTTGAACTATACCTCTTAAATAATAATTTTCAAAATCCCTTCTCAAAGGTTGCGTTTATTTATATATTATCAATTAATAATGTACTGCGTTTCAAGGTTTCAAAATTGGTTCTAATAACAAGGCTTGATTGAACTAACTTTAAGTTCAACTCCGCGTTTCTGCTCTTGACAATTTTCATTATTGATTAAACGTAGAAGCAAAATTTTATTACACTCATAGTTAAATCTTCCTTTAGTAATATTTATTAGGCAGTGCAGATTTGCCTGAAGGATAGATCGAGAATCGTCCGATTGGTAGACTAGTCAACGGTTATTCTATTAGGATGACCATCAAATAGAATACAACTGCCTATCAGCAGTAATTTTCTGGTGAACGAACAGTTGGCAGATTAACCAAACAACTATTCTATTCACCATAAGATTAGTAATCTGAAATATGCGAGGTTATAGACATTATGGAATAGATTGAAATATAAATTAAAATAAAAATATGTTTATATTGCCAGTAACGTCCTGGATTGTTATATACAGAGAGTGTTATATTAAATTTTAGGAGAATGTAGTATTTGTTGAAATTAAATAACTTATATGAGCCTATTGGTTGCAGAAGTCTCCAAGGCACATATAGGTAGTTTTTAGTAAATGACGAAAAACGGTTTGCAGTGAGACTAACCAACAATGAACTTGCAGACTTTATAATGCGTTTAAGAAAGACTCAGATGGAGCATAATAAATGTTATGACGAGTCCAATGATATTGATAACTTTTGAACTTTCCTGCTTTTACATCTTTTAGGCTCATATGAACCGGCGGCAGGCCGTGACCTAACTTCATGGTAGGCCGGGACAGTGTGATCTGTTAAGATTGTCAGAAGTTTATAAATTATAAAGAAATTAACCAATTAGGTGGTCCCGGCCTACTCTGAAGTTAGGTCATAGACCGCTGCAGTATAAATAATAATCAAAAATCATGACGCAAAAATTACTGGCTTTCAAGGTACAGCTGAATAAGAGGGTTAAAAGATGAACAGTGCAAGTAAAGATACGCAACTCCTATCAGTCTGGTTGGTAAGACATAACACAGTCGAATTAAATTGTCACCAAGAATTCCAGCCAAACATTCTCTGAAAAACAATTTCTGACAACTTCATCAGTAAGCAGAATATTACTCAAGAATTAAATGGTCTGAATGCACTGCAATGCAATAACTGATTATGAAGAATATTCTACACCGTGCAATAGCTGGTTATGCCTTCCTGGGCAGCAATTCTTCAACAAACGTTTTGCTTGTTTCTAATAGTAACGTTTTGTTAGCAGGCATGTAAAAATATCATTAATTTTTTTTATCCGCATATAACCAATAAATGTGTTGTAAACGTAATTGTTGATAAATATATAAAACCAGAATTGCGTATTAAGATACCTATATTAAAACCCCGATAAATTGGTGACCATCCGACATACTCCATACACAAGTAAAAATTCTGGAAATAGCCAGCGCAGTGAGATACATCAACAACGAGAATTTGGAACAACGACTAATATGTTTGAATCCAAGCAGTTAAAAACCAAGGTATCATTAAGATCATTTACGAAGGTTTAAAAAAAGGCATTACAACATAGAAAACGTAGAAAGAACGCATAGCCCTTATTGGAATCACTGTAACCTTTTGACAGCAAAAACGTCAATTTTGTAAATTGAATAATTTATGTAGTTTAATATTTTCAATTTTGGTAACTCCGTGATAATTTTCTGTAAATGCCAAAATGTCGCGTAAGAAACAGAAAACTTCAAAAGAAAATATAGTTATACCACAAAGTGCCGGGCCACAAATTAAATTAGTTTAGTTTGTTGTTGTTAAAGCATAATTTAACAGTAAGAGTGTTAAATTCGAAAAATGTAGAAATGATCATGTTAGTTCATCTCTGCCAGAAGAGATCATTAATTCAGTAACAGACATTTCAAACTAAAATTAATAGATCAATTTTCAGATAGTGATGGGCATCAACTTGAAAAGTTGCTATGCGAAATTGGCGACAAAAAGACTAGCAAGCTGTGGTTACATAAGCTGTTAAGTTAGATGACTGTTATGGTGCGAATTCCAACCCATAATTCCAAAACAAATAGCTTTCTAACTAAAATTTCTTTGAAAGATATTGTTTATCTTAATATATAAGATCTGTAACTTTGAGATGGTCACATTTTGTGTCTTCTTTCAGTTGTAGCCTGAAAGCGAAAAGGTTTTGGATCTTTTTCAGTACAGTCAGTCGTACTTCTGACAATATTATTGTTATAAACATGTTGTTATAAATAATAAAATTTAACTTGTATTTAGAAATTAAAATATAAAAAATACATCAATATCCTTCTTAAAACATGGGGAAGCAACCCCAATTAATGGTCTTTCAAGTCGGATTTAAGCGCCTTTGTATGATTCTGGGTTTAGCGTTTGGTAGGAGTTTTGCAAAATTAAAAGCAGTAATTTTTACTTAATGGCTGGTGTGGTAGCTGACTTTTGTGGTTAATCAAAACTTTCATAATTGAATTTTCTAATCACAACTTTGTATTGGTTTGAAGCCTGGCATAATGAATTTAGTAAATCTAAAAGAGTTAATCCCAAAAAACGAAAATGTTTCCTTTTCATTTTTTGACGATACTAAGAATTTCTAGAACTGGTAAAAACTTCTGTGTGAAAAACACAAACTTGATTTTTTTGGAAGCTGGACCCAATTTTGCCATCAGATCTGCTTTACAAAAATGGTTAGTATCTTTTTTTTGAGAACTCCAGAATTCTTTTGATTGTAGTAACCATGAATATAAACCTGTCAGATTAATATTGAAACTTTTAATAGTCACTATGAAGGATATTATTTATTTATATACATTTTTTATTTATTATTAATTCAAATCAGCTAGGAGAATTGTAGGCATGCAGTGGCTATACAAGATATTCAATAAATACATCCACACAGTAAAATCAATTAAATAATAAAGAAATACTTATGATATAAATTATATAAAAATGATAAAATACAATGATAAATAAAATGTAACTTAAAATAAATATTCATCAACAATACAAATGCCACAGAAAGGAAAAAAATTTAAGTAAGTAAGAATATACATGTATTTAATTATTAATTTCAATTTGATGGTTTTGGTAAGGGTATTTAAGACGATAATGTTTTAGGTTTGTTTTAAATCGTTTTGAGGAAGAACTACTTTTAATATGCAGTTTATTGTACACTATCGTTGAATTGCACAAAAATCAATACTGCATTGTATTATTACGGGGTCCAATATGACTTATATTAGTGATACTTTTGATAGTGTAATTACGAAAGTCAGAGACAGTTTCAAAAAGTACCCTGTTAGTGTACGCATATCTAGTTCACGCATCTATATGTACCTATTAAAAACAGTTATTATGCAGAGTTTGACAAAATAATTTGCAAAATTCTCGGCAATTCGTGCCAGCAAGTGTAGAGATGATTTTCTTCTGCAGTCTAAATACCTTTTGGCTTTACCTTTGATTCCCAAAATAAAATCTTAGACAGTAAAAACGAGATAGTTTTCTTGTGTATCCTATAAACAATAACATTTTAATCTCTTTAGTGAAAATAGTGCCTTGCTTGAACGAGGTAAGAGGTATATGTATAAAAAGTCACAGAAAAAGGGACACACTGTACAAACAACATCGTGTGGAATATATCCAAAGTTTAATAGAACAGTTTTTTATAACCAATTGTTTCAAAATATTTCATTTGCAATCACAAGAGTTCATTACAAACGGGTTTGTTATTACTGTTTACGTATTTGTACATTACAAACGAGTTTTGTCTCAACTCGGTTTATATTAAACGTATTTCATTCTGGTTGTTAGAACCATACTCTAGCTTTTAAAATTAAATCTTTCTGGCATTTAACAGAACTGTCACAGTAATTTCATGTGAAAAGGATCCTTACGTTTAAGCCGTAAATTAGTCTAACTAACCAAGTATAACAAATTTTCTGCGTAACTGTAAGCTTATTTATTTTTAGTTGATTTTCCCTGGTGCGCGTGAAGTATTATCGTAAATACATTGTTATGACACGTTGTCTATTTCCCGTATCCCCACAGTCATAAAACGTATATATATGTATTGGATGTCGTGTATTTACCGTTTAATATAGGTTGTTTCAGTGTAGGGATGGATTCAATTTATTACAAATTGTATTTCACCGGAATTAATCATATATTCTTTTAAATCGCAGCAATTACAAACTTTTATGAATGTGTTTTAACAGTTGTATATACAATGAAGATCGATCACTTCTATCTATTGCTAGCTTTATTCTTATCTAATCTCGTATGTATTGACTTTGAATGACGGATAATTTAGGAAAAGAAGCCTGACAACATGATTGACTTTACAGGAAAAATGTCAGCCTTATTCGAGCAGGAACACATCTCAAATACTTAGGGTGTATGAACTTCTTCACTGGTAACCGTCTCGAGGGATGCAAGCAGTTTAGAAGTTCAAACGTTACGATGTCAGTCATCAGACAGACTAATTTTGCAGTAAAATAATTTAATTCTATAATTGGTATTGTTTAAAACAATATTGTTTTGTTAATTTCCAAGGAGTGTGGAATAGTTCTATTGTTTTTGTAACATTAACATATCCTATCCACCAACTCGTATTAGTATCTAAATACGAATCCACATAAAAATTTAAAGTTTTAATTTTCTTTCTAGTTGTGTATGTCTGTGTAAAAATGCTTTTAAAACAAATATCCCAGCAACAATAAATGAATGAAGTTCTCCATTAAATGATGATATGAAAATACTTTTTTTCTTTGTCCTTTCAAAGGTCTTACCTATTTCGTTTTCAAATGTCAAATATTCTCCAAATATATCATATGTACTATACCTATAATGTTTCATAAATACATTCCCAGTAGAGGGTAATTTATAGAGACAGTTTGTGTTTACAAAAATAGTCTCCTGTGTTCAATAAATTTTTTTAAAAAGCAGGTAGATAGCGGATCAATACGCAGATAGCTGAAAACAAAGAAATTGAAAACTGCAGAACCAGATTTTAAAAAGAAGGAAATACAAAACGTATAGAAATAAACATTAAAAGAAAATTCAATTTTTTTTATGAAATCTAAACGAAATTTGTTATCGTGAATAACTGAAAAGCCGTTCGAGTGTATAGATTTCCACCCGCCCTTGGGATGATTTCGACACCCCTTTTAAATATTCAATGAGTACGTACTTCATAAACGAACTAAGAAGAGAAGCCTCTGCTTTTATAATGGAAGTGTGACACTCCAATCTTGACGATGTGCATCGGCATTCAGAGCTCCAATTCTCTAATGTACACAACTTCTAGAAACACCCTGAAATACATTGCAAAGCATAACAGATATCTGCTTGGAAAACATTCCCACGACGAAGCATTGTTTTTTTTTAAATACCGAGACACGATATTCATCTTATTATTAATTTATAGGTTCCGAGTGAGAAAAGAGTATGTAAAAACAGAAAAACGGAAATATAAAATTTTTTATTTAAAGTTCTTACACGGTTCGACCATAAAACACGTCCTGAATCTTAGTTTTTTATTTAACACCCCGAAAATAGCCAATTGGTATCTAAAGGTAAAAAAATTATTTTTTATTTCACCAGCCTGACTTTTATTGCGTCATTAACTTAAATAAAATATATTAGAAGGGTCTTTAGAAAAACTTATGTATCCGAATAACGCTTTATCAGTCGTGACGTCATAATGATATCCTTTTACGGATAATTACAATTCATTTCGCTAGACGGAGAATCTTTGTAAATATATAAATGTTTTAAAAACAGGTAATTAGAAACTTTTGAGAATAATAACTAATATTAGCTCAAAGTAATATTCTGTTAAATTACAAAAAAAACATTTGAACTAAATTATTAATTACAGTTAACCAGAAATTAATGTGATTGACAGTTCGAGATATCAACAAGAAGATATCCATAGTGAAAGGTAGATGTTTGACATTTCAATTCAAATAGTTAATATTGAAGATCATGGCTTGCATTAAATAGTCAAATTAATTATCATCCTGCAATTAATGATAATGCCAACAATAAGGATGTGTATTCCTAATAATTCCTTTAGGAAGATATAAGACAGATCTGCTTATAGCATTCAAACAAAAATGATTAGGTTCGTCTTGGATATTTTAAGACATTTTGTTAAACAGCTAAAGGTTTTGTTTATATTTTCTAATCTCACTTTGTGAAACTCTATACTAATAACACAATAATATACAGTGGTGTGAATAATTTCACGAGTAACTTTATTATTAAAATATGACTCGCGTTTCAATACCGTGTGTCATTGCTAATGATGAGATAATTTACAAAAAAAATTAAAAAGTTGTTGTCATGATGCTCTGCTGTCAGGGTGATCTTTAGGTTACTCGATCTTGGTTCAAATATTCAGGGTAATCTTTGTCAAAAACATTTTTATGTTTATGTTGTAAATTGAAAAGGCCTCTAAAGGTGCATTCAGGCCAAAAAACATTATTGCTAACATTGACGTCTGCACTGTGATGGTCCACCACATTGCATCATCGGCCGACTGCCGATGAACGTTGACCATAAAGGAGATCTTACCACCTTACTCTGATGTGATTTTATAAATTCTTACTATCTGATTTATAGTTTTCTTTTTTTGGAACCCACCTAGTCTGCCGTTGAGCCGAGTATTGGCATCATCAGTTTTGACTTAATGTTATTTTTGACCATTTGGTTAGTAGTGAATCAGACCCGCCCAGTTTAGTAGTAAGTCAGCTTTCTTTGACATCAACATTATCAAATTTCACAGTTTCAAAATAAATAATGCCTCAGACAAAAATCATATCAGAGAAGGTGATTCCGATGCGATACATTGAGCAAAAAGCTCGATTTTCAATCAAGCTACTTTAATTTATCTGGTTAAATTTGTTTAGTTATAGAAATAATTGTTATTTACAATTACTGTATTTAATATTTAATAAGTATCTTCTGAGTGATGCGACTTCTGATTTCATTTTACATTTAAGAGATTATGAAAATACTCTGTTGAGTTTCAATATTCATTTCATTTTATTGAGAAAAGAAATAAATTCAACCGAACAGTAAGAAAATGTTCGTTTCAGTAATATCAGGACTTTTATAGTTATCACGTGGTCTTAAATAAATAAACGCAAACGAGTTATATGTATGTAAATATAACCATAAATAATACTCATAAAAAAACAAAAAGAAATTACTAGAACATGAGAAAAGCTACAATAAGCTCACTTTATTTTTGGAAGAGCGCCTGTGTTAAAATTAAATAAAAAACGTAGGTTTATGTGCATTAACACACTAAAAAATAACAAAACTATAAATGAAACTGTCAACAAAGTAAGACAATAAAACTTACAGTACTATATGAAAAGAGGTTTTTAAAATTATATGTATATGATGAAAAATGCATAATTTAATAATCACCCAGTTTCATAACAAAGTTCTTCCCATTTTATTATTCAGCATCAAATATTTTATTCTATGCATTTTAATAGGTTATTATGGTAGTATTCAAATGTCTCTTTGATTAAGAACACAAATTCCTGATTAATCAAAAATTATATGGAAGGTGAAAAAAAATATAATCGTAAAGTTACAATATTATAATAAATTGCAGTTAACTGCCTTTTAATACACATGTAGTATAACTATAATACTAAAACTATAATTTCCTATATAGAGTGATTGGAAATTTTATTAGTCAGTAACTCCCTTGTTTCTAAAAAGATACAAGAAGACTGAAGACTGTTATACAAAAACCTATAACCTTGAGTCCTTTATTCTTCAGATTGAACATTTTGTAGGTATATTTCTAAATATTGTAATTTCTGTACGATTATTAGCAGTACGTCACATTGTGACTTCTTTCTGGACGTACTAAACTAGAAAAAATAACAAATCTAATTAATTTCTTACTAGTATTTACGTTTAAAAATAAATTAGAAGTACATACCTCCTTTCAGTTTCAAAAGAACTGATAATGACAGAAACAAAATTAAAAATCCTGTACGTAAACTACCTTTAAAAAATTAGAATTTTCTAGAAACTTGATAAAACAAAGCTTACAGTTGCCATACCTTACGGCACTTTTATTTGCTTATTTTACATTAGACATTCCTGTAATTGTTGCTGAAAATTAAACACACGATGTTTAAACGACTTGTAGGCGAAAACGTGCGTCAGCTTTGTAGAAATACAGAACAGTTTTAACCTCTAGTTCTAAAATTGTTTTTGACTATTCAGAATGTTCCGAAGAAGCAAGATATACCGAGCTTTTAGCTTTTTAATTAAACATAAGATATATTTTGATATTTTCTCTTATTTCATTTCTAAATACAGCAATAACATCATATATGCTAAATTTAATCGTTTCGACGTTATTTAAGTGTTTAAAGTTTCTGCAGACTCTCGATTCACTTGGGATAGAAAAGATTTTGCTATTCAACTTCTACAAACTTTGATTGCTTAGAAATCTTGGTTTTTTATTATGCAAGATGTCCAAGAGGCGCAAATCTTTAATTCTTTAGATGTTTTAAGTAAAACTTTCTGTATCTGTTAAGAGTAATTTAAAGGCCTGTAAAGCCAGAATTCTCCTATCTTTTGCACAGGTTGATTAACATTCCACGTTTTAACAAAGCTTTGTTCTTCGAAAAAAAACATGGCAATTCAAATTGCAGTTGAAAATTGGTATTGAGAAGAAAAAGTGCTGGTTTAAGATAGGTGGCGTATGGTACTAAATAGAAGTTCATTCTGCGTTCTCTTCAATCACTATTTCCGTTTCTCAATCACCCTGTATAATGAGATCGCCGTTACTGAATCTTTACAAATAATGGTAGGTATAATAATCAAAGTTTACTTTTATAAAAATGGGGTATTAAAAAGTACCAGTACCATGGTCAGATAAGAAATTTTTACAATCAGTAATTAATTATTAGGACCAATAAGAAAATATCAAAATATGCAAAAACAACAAAACTTTTAATACTCTAATTAATAATCTCAATTATTATTTTCATTTGACATTTACTTGTTAAATTAATTTTAACAGAAACAAAATAATCTTTTTGATAATTATTGCTAGCCGAACTTACATCAATCTTTTCTACTGAAATGTTATTGTCAGCTCGTTCTTCCTTCGTCGTCATATAAAAAGAAATTTATCATTTTTAGAATAACTCTCTATGAAGACCACTAGATGTGTTTGTTCATTCATTAGTTCTTCACTAAATGCTTTTACACAGATGATATCTACAAATTATACGTGACCTAAATTCAAACCAGCAGAGATGAATGGAAGACGAATTTTTTTAATATTATTTTCTTAGGAGTGTACAACGTGGCAATAAATCCCGACGAAAAGCGGTAATAAAATTCGTGCAAAAGCAATCAATCAAGTTGTGACTTATTCTTATGCATATAGGTTGAATTTTATTGTTGAGAAAAATACCAATAAAAAAAATTGAATGTAAAGTATTTAGTTTTTTTTTGCCATCAGCGTAGAACACGACATATATTTTAGGCCCAATATTTTTTTGGATACCTGAAGAGTGAATTTTAATAAATGCTTCCCGAATCGTAAAAGAGGCTAAATAATAAAATTTTCTCTTTTACAATAAAAAGATAACAAAAAAAAAACCTAAAATAATTAGTGTTTTGTAAATCATCCTGTTAAAAAGAAAATCGTTTTTTTATCGATCATTTATTTCAACGTCTTATCATTCGCTTGAATAACTCCCGATTGTAGTAAAAAGGTCTGGGTTTTGTTACGGAGGTCTATTCGATTGAGAAGTTTTACGGTGAAACATGGGAATCAAAGAAAAATACTCTAAACTTTTTTAACTTTTCGATCTTTAACATGTCAAAGGTTTTGCGGTCCTTAAAAAAATAGTTACGGTCACTGATTATTGATATATAGTTATTTTAAAATTCAGGACCGACTTCAGGTAGGAAAACATGGAACCTTCCCAGGCTACTGAATATTTCCGGGTGAACCAAGCCAAATAACTAGATCTAAATCGTCGACAAGTCAGTTAATAAGCGATTTCGATATTTCTACATTTATTTAAAACCAACAATTCAACTATATTTACTTTGGGAGGACTAATTTATTTTAATGATTTTTCAAAACTTTTGAACTCTTAATTAAAATTTTGCTAGATCTTCTAAAAAGCTATATTTATATCGGCCATCTTATGTTTAAAAAATCTTTT
Organism: Ignelater luminosus; assembly: GCA_011009095.1. Taxonomy (NCBI): domain Eukaryota; kingdom Metazoa; phylum Arthropoda; class Insecta; order Coleoptera; family Elateridae; genus Ignelater; species Ignelater luminosus. The sequence continues at coordinate 189,539 of VTPC01089669.1, forward strand.
TATTTCTTTGAAACTATAATATATTAATAAATGTTATACAAGTCATTGCGCTTAATTTCACACCATAGAGAAATAATGTTTGTGTGTGACTTTATTTATATTCCTGTTTTCCACAATGTTTTCAAAAGATTTTGTTAATATGTCCGTTGGGTACGTTTAACACTTTCATTTTAATAAAAGAAAAGTTCACAAACACATGCTATTTCCCCATGGTTAGGAATCAAATGCATCACCCTATATAAGATATTTGTTTTAATATTCTGTTAATCTTTACTTTACTCACCGCAGTAAATCATTATTATTTGTACTTATCTTACTTAAGGTTAAATTAGACGAGTCGTATTTCACAATTCAGTAAATTTTGTTTTTGTTTTATGCACTTAACCTAGATATATTTTTTCTCATAGTCTGATTTATTACACTAAAAATATTAAAATTTACCGTGAAGTTTTTCTAGAGTATGTAAATAGGTATCTGGCAAAATGAAGAGTTAAAACAACGACCCAGAATTTATTAAATATCCAAACCCTGTTTGCATTAAGTAAATAAAGGTCGTCGTGATTTAAAATTATACAGGCCGCAACCTTATATCTGTCAACGGCAGGCCCTAAAATTCTTTTTCATCCGCTGCTTCTTAAAATTCAAAAATTTTATTAAAGTTATCAACGTAAGGTGTTATAACGAAGAAAATAATGACTTTACAACGTAGTTTCCCTTAGAGAAATTAATAAACCTCTTGGTGTACTTGCAGGGAGAAGATAATGATAATGCTTTGAAAGAGGTAACCGTTTTACCCTTATAAAATTATCAAATTTACTGCAATACCTGTTGAATAATTGAATGTACGCCCAAAAGCTCTTTTTAGATATAAATCGCCCGAGTTTTTTTTTGTATTTTTATTCAGTTGTAGCTTTAAGCATCAGTAATTCCTTATGAATTTTAATGAAATTGAAAGCTATGGAAATTCTAATATGGTTTTTTAAGTGGCATTTACAGGTTTTTAGATTGAGACAATCGATTTAGTTCATATACACAAATTAAAATAAATTTTAATCACAAATGCGTAAGATAGTTTTTGTGGTATTAACTTAAATTAAATAAATTTTAATACTCATCTTATTTTAACTTTTTTTTTCTATAAAAAGACAGTCATAACTCATAACCTTTAACGTCTACTAAAAAGAAGTTTACCGTTTTTAGAAAAGAATTAAGAAAATTTGTAGCTGATAAGTGATAAGATTCGTTTCTTAACCATTTTTATATCTCTGCAAGATGAAATCTTTGTTTGAGAAAAGTTAGATTAAAAACAACGTGGCAGACAGATAAGAAAAGCGAGATATATAGTATGTTTCATTGTCAAAACACTCGGAAAGAGAGGAAAGAACACGATTTAATGTCTTAAATCTATGTAAAAACCTGCATTAAGATCGAGAGGTTTTGAACATTCTATTTCGTCACGGAATTATTTTATTTCTCGGAGAAACGAAATGATTAAAAAGCAACTGATTTTGCTTTCGCAAGACGTCCTGTTGCTTTAAGATGGTCGCTGTTTTTTATTCTTCTTGGGTAAAGACAATCATTTATAAACTACGTTAAGTTCTTAAAATAATCTGATAGTTTTTAATTTAAATAATTTGAATTATTTAAAACATATCTTTTTTAATAAATAATACAGATCAGGTAGTTGTAGAGGGTGTAGTAATGTAAAAAATCAAATGTGTAACATGAAAATCATCCTAAACCACTATTACATACTTAGCTGTTTACAAAACTACGTTACTGTCTTAAAATTCTATGTGTAATCACCGTTGAAATTTTCGACTTGCTTTTCAACGTCTCATTAGCTATGGTGTGATTTATTATTTTAAATGTGGTTTTGCTCAGTCAAAAATCTGGATCATAAAAAAACCAATAAGTTTCATTTTAGATTTTCTAAAACCAAATATTGTCAAATAAATACCGAGTGTGAAAACCCCACGCATTCAAGCACCACTCCAATATCCATTTTGCTAACCATAAGGTTCTTTTATACAGGGCGAACGAAAAATGCAAAATTTAATTTGCTTGTTTTTAAAAATTCTCTGATAATGAATAAATTCTTTTAATAGTAGCATTGGTCAAAAACATGAAACACCTTTAATAAACTTAATGTAACAGTAACCTTATGGAAACAATATTATGTAAAACAAATTACTCTTTTGAAAAATGATATCAGAGCCTTGAAATGTGTGTTTTTTCTACAAGCATCAATTTTAGAGAAAATGTGTTACTCATGTTTTAACATCGCTGCTTAACGAAAATGCCATATCAAGTGTATACTAGTATGCCTTGATATTGTTTTATTAAATGTTATTTATCTAATGGGAGAGTGTGGACACCCTTGTCAACTTACTATGGGTGTAAAGGAAAGAACAAAAATTTTAATAGTAAATTCTTATTCTATCCTTTACACTCGCCCTGCGAGTAGAGAGCTAACGTATATTTTTGTCTCTCTTCTTCGACAAGTGTGTCCACACTCTACCCATTAAAAATATGACATTTAATAAAACAATATCAAGGGACACTAGTGTATACTACTGTATGATCTAAGGAGAGAGAAAATAACAAAATTGAAATTGAAATTCAATCATTTCTTGGTATTCTTAACACACGACAGCTGATTCGTTTTATCTTTCATGTAAATAAAGTGAAAAAAGCACTTAGACATTTACATTAAATTTATTTTAACACTACATGAACTCAACAACATAATAAAACGGAAGCGGACGCTGACATTATTACTCAGCAATACAAGCTATATCACAGCGCGCAAGTCAACACGGTACGTGCACAGCCGACATAGAATGACAAAATGAGATATTACCAACGGCAATTTTCAAGAAATGTCATCAGCAGCGTCTTATTTTTGGCGAAATGGCGTGATCTAATAAAATACGCACGGGGTGTTTAAAATACAAATGTTGATACGTCTTTCAGTGAAATCAGAAGTGATCCTTAAATGGGCCCACACGCATAATCTTTGGGAGTTTAATCTCTTATTCAAATTGCACACGGACGATTTTTGATGGCGTACTTGGATTGCACACAATAAGCAAAGAAAAAAAGAAAATATGACGAATGTCGTGATTATGATTATTTAGCTTTGTTAAGTACTATTATTGGAGTCACCTATGGTGGAAAGAAGAATGTTAGAATTGAAAACGGTCTTGGAAATTGACGAATTAATTGTTTCCACTTTTCGTAGACACTCTGTATATCTTTATTAATATTTTAAAAAAATATTGCAAAGTCTATTATTAAAAATAGTATATTTGTATATCTCCCTTTTGCTAGCATGACGGTCCCGTAGCAAATTTAATTTAAATGGGTTTAGAAACTATGGCAACACGCTACCTATTGTATGATAACACTGAAGTTTATTACGAACGTAGATTTAGCATATGATATCACATACACATTTTTGTATCAATTTTCTAAGGACATTAAAATACAAAGAAATATGAAGATTATTATATTCAGAGTCACTTACAAGGAAAATACGAAACAAGTGAAATGCAGAACTTTGATGTCAGTTACGTTGTATGACAACTGATGAAAATATCTTTTCTGAATTGGAAATCTGTATGTAAATTTGAGATTTTTCGTTGATGTTATAAATCCATTCTTTCTATAAGGTAATAAATGTTGGAATAAATATTAAGATACAAGATTGTGAGTAGAAAATCTCGAAAGTCCGTATTACTATTTTACAAGTTGTGTATAGATTTTGAAAAATAGCAGGTTTTGTTTCAAAATACACTGCAACCAAAACTGAGGAATCAGAAATATGCTTATTATTTTTTATATTATTAATGATGCATTTGTTGATTTTGCGATACAGTGCAGTGAGCAAAACCTTCTGCAGTATTTCAATGTACACTCTACTACGTCTATCGTTCTTGGTAAGATAAAGTCTAGATTTATCACTGTTTACTTATTGTTTATTCGCCATCTAAATGTTCACCTACGAAAGTAGAAAGAGCTCCGTGGTGTTGTGACGTGAAAATCGGAAAGATGACAATATGTATTGTTCTTCCTCCAACTCTATGCGATCTTGTTAATCTGGTATTGTGATTGATTGCAGTTCTAATGGTTGGCTGGGGTAATCTTTTACTTCTGGCTTTAACAGTCAGATTATGGTCTCTGCGTGGTACATTTTTCTTGTTACGGCCTCGTCTATATCTTCTGTTATAATTTTCTCTTAGTAGAAATTGTCACAATACTCTGGATAGGTACGTGAAATCTTGTGGAAACTTTGTTGCTTCCGCTTTTTAAATAAACCGTCTTTAAGCAGTACCTACCATTTTATTTGGTCTACGTTAACACAAAGTCGTCTACATCTAATTATTGCTATAAGGTGGTAATAATCTTGCACATTTGTTGTAATGAGATAAAAACAATAAAAAGAAATGACACTATATCTTAATTCCTTGATTTTGCATTGGTATGTATATGGAAAATATTGTACCGATTTTGCATAACATAGATGTTTTTAAAACATACAGCCTTCTGTAGAAAAAGCAAAACGTTTTGCTCCCTAACAAATTTATTAATGCCTAATGACATACAAAAATGTCGATTTTTCTTACATTTGCATCGAGAACATAAGATTACATACAATCTGCTGTTATTCTAAACTTGTTGTTTTTGATACTTTTGTGTCGATTAATCCCTGGTATAATTGCACAAATATGATAACCGTTTGATAAAATGATTTCAGATACCGTTCAATTTTTGTTTACACGGTCTCTTATGTTTTAAGATCTTCTCTTCGAGATAGTGTATGTAAGATTTATTTTTGGAAAACTTTTTACCATTTTTAAAAACAGGTGAATCAAATTAATATTGTTGGAAAACCATTCTCTTTCTAATGCTAGCTAATCCAACTATAACGTGCATTAAAAATTAAATTTTCTTTCTAACTCAAAACTCGAAAATATGTTTTTGTATTCACTGGTAGCAACTGTAAATAATGGGATGAAACTGTTTTCATTGTTTCGACAAAAAGAAATGTCAGAACTTTTGAAAAAATAGCAGGTTTTGAATTTTGCCAAATTGCCAAGAAATTTAGCTTGAAAAATTACAACAATACGGTAGTAACCCCATCGCTCTGTTTAATAAGTATTACCCCCAATACTCTATGGGACATTCTGTACATATACATAAATAATTATTCTCTCTGTCTTATATTATGGTATACATACCACTTTTATTTTTGTCCCAATTAATGGTATGAACAATCATAATACTTAACTATCTTTATTTACACTTTTGTAAATTTCATCTAAACGGAATATAAACAATAAATTGATACTAAATTAACTTTTATTTAATTTAATTTAGACTATTGCGTCTTGCTCATCAAGCGCATTTATGTATATGATACGGATAAAGTTCTTCTCGTGTTGTGGAAATAACTACAAAGTTCTGTTGCGTTGACGAGTGGTCAATTGTCTGATTCTATTGCCTCTATCATGCAAACAAAAATTTTTCGAAGGAATATTTTCCATATTTCTGTCACAACGGGTGCTAATTTGATTCACTTCTCTTTTCACTCTACTGTTGGCAGTGGTCTATGAAAGAATCAATTACAAGCCCTGCCGTTTGTGTAGCCGTAAGCAAATTAGAAACAAGTCTTGTATGTACCACGTTAGAAAAAATCCGTTTGTGTCTTTTGCGAGACTTAGGTTTTCCTAACTGCTTACATAAATAGCTACTGTTTTAACAGTTTTCTCTATCAAACAGATTTCGTATAACATGAACCGATTTTGTCTTGTACGTCTTCTAGCATTACTATAAGCTTTAAATAATTTATTTTTTAATTAACTATGACTTACGTTAGATAGATAGTACAATATGTAAATGGAATAATTAGGTTGTCTTGTACTACATGTGCATATTTTACATACTTTAGCTGGATTCAAAGGGTTTACTTCTTTCTCTTCATATTTTGAAAATTCACCAACATCAGTTGTCAAATCAATATTTTCTAATGATCTTTTAACTACAGCTCCTCCTCTTCTGAACGGCGTTGACTGCACATTGTCCCCTGAGCATTAGCGCACTACTTTGCTAATTTATAAGCTATAAACTAAGTAGTCCCAACATTTTAACTTGCCTAATTATGTAAAAACCGAACATTACGACCTAATAATAACTTTGCAACTTCAAATGAAATATAAAATCTTAATAAATTTGACAATTTATTAGCATTGCCACGTGAAGTCAAAATTCCAACCAATCTAGAGGCGTCTATAGAAATTTCGATAAGTCAAAAATTAATGACGTCATGATTAACAATTTTGCCAAAAATGCGATAGATGGTTGCATGTTTTCAACGTCAAAATTTGATTTAGAATCGCTCTCCAGCTATGGCCGTTTAATAATGATCAAATATTTCATTCATCTCATTTTCTAGAAAGTTTATAGTTTTCTGGTTAAAATAGATTTTATTGATAAAATGGAACCTGTATTTGAAAAATGTTTAGTAATAAAAAACCTAATATATCGATTATTTATTATTAACCAATTTCCTAACTCCTATTGATTTCTAATTTCTCTCGATGGGCGCGAAATTTAGGGTTTGTGAAATTTTAATTCTATTTTCCTGTATATTAAATCTTCAACAAAAGCTGAATATCAGTAACAGATGTGTCACACACATAAATTCTTTAAACTGTTTTTCCTCGACCTCACGTTTTTCGGTTAAATTCAAAATTAAACTTCTCTACGGTTTAACTAATATCCTAATGGATTCTTCGATTTCTTTTATTTTCACTTTCCTACACCATTTGTAGGGAAATCGATTTAGAAAAAAGTAGAAGTTTAAATAAAAGTTAGAACTTACCTTAAATTAAATCTTCTCAATTTTTACGGTTGACATGGTAAACTTCTAGAAGGTGGAGGCTTCATCTAAAATAAAATTGTAAAATTTAGGTTTCTTTTCAAAGATTCTTTTTAAATAGAATACTTTTGTAAGTCGATTGAATTACTGTTTGACTACGATGTAAAAGTGATAAAGCACGTTTGAAATCTTGCCGTGAGGTAGCAATAATTAAAAGTACTTCGCGGCATTTAAAGGGCAAGTTTTCCAGCTTTTTTGGTTTCTAAATTATGTAGGTTAGGGTTTGTGCAGATTATTTAAAATAATCAACATTAGTCCTTTCTTTAACATGCCTTATAAGTACTTTATCCAGAATAAAATTGTAAGGGTTTTTTTGTGCTGCGCTGAAATCTCAACTGAAACGTGGCAGTGCTTGAACGATAAATACTTTTAATCAGATATGCAGACTGGTTTCATTTATAATATGAACCCGTATTTAACTGTAGAAAGTGTGATATACGCCTTCCAGAAAATTGATTTTGTAGACTGGTTATGCAGTCTCAAATTTATGATATTTTTGTAAGTTGTGTGTGAAGAAGTGTGAACTCTTGTGAAATTTGATCGAGTTTTAGGATTGTTTTTTTTTTCTGATTTATCTTTGGCCAGTTTTAAATAACTCAAACGGTTGACTAATTAGTAATAATTACCAATTATTGTAATTATTACAAATACGATATTAGTCTTATAAAGTTATATTAAGTTGTCAATAAGTAATAATCGATTTTAATTTCAACAAATTACCGTTGACATTGACAAGAGGTTATGCACAAACAAAACAAGGAAAAGTGCTTTACATTTATACCGTTCATGTATAAAATTAACTATTGTAAAGTTTACCTTTCGAATATCAAACTTTTTATTACGTCTGTTTACAATATTTTGGACTTGTTTTTTGAAATTTATAATTTTTACTAAATTCTTGAAGTTGGTATAACTTAAAAAACTACCTCAGCCTTCAGAGTCTATCACTTATTTCTTTACCATTTGTGTTTTAGACTACAATGATTTCTAGAAAAAGCCTCTGGGGATACGTACCTACATTTTATTTTTCTATAGATTCTTTATTTACAAAATAACTTCTGTAAATGATTATACAGTGTTATTGAAGACAAAATTCAAATCGGCCTACTTAATCGAAAATTATAGCACAAAACGTTTCATTTTAGTTAAGAATCTAAATTGCGTTAACTAAGTAAAGAAACCTATTTCAATTGTTTTGGTGCTTATTTCGGATGCAAAACACATGAACGTAGGCATTTCTAATTGATTTTTGTAAACTGAATTGCAAATAGAAGGTAAAAACGGAAGTGAAGGAACAACACAAAATAAGTAATTTTTGAAAACAATACCTAAACGTAGGAACTCATCATAGTTCAATTCATCTCATGCAATGTCAGAACATGTAAAGTTGCACTTGTTTTTCATCTAAAGTGCATATTAAAACAATCGAGATGCAATAATTTACGTAAAAAATATGACTTACCTTTGTTATTATAGCGAGACGTTTTGTATAATAACTTTGAATCGAGGTGACTAATATGAGTAGCTAGATTAGGTACTTCCTTTAAAAGATTGCTTATCTTGTGTTGTTTCTTTTCTATTGTTTTGACATTCTATTGATAGTTCAATTTAAATTATTCAATTAAAGATGTTTATGTTCATTTGTTTCATATCCGAAATAAGTACCGAAACAATTAAAATGCGCCTATTTACTTAACTAACACGATTTAAACTCATCGGTAAAACGAGACATTTTGTGCTGTAATGTTTGGTATAGTAGGCCGATTTCAATTTTGCTTTCACCACAAGATTGCTATTGTTATTCCCTTTCCAACGACATATCATAAGTGGTAGGGTGCTATTTACGATTTTGAGGTTATGTGTGCAAGAGCGAGCACAGCGCCTTTATTATTGAGTTAATTACGTATTTTAATGTCTCCCTCCGCAAATAAATTAACGTGTTTTTCTTATTTCGATATCTCCATTAGTTTACTATATTATATTAAGGGTGGATCGTTTTAAAATTAACACACTATATATTGGTTTCAACTACTTAATAAACCATTCATTCATTAATGTTTTAAAATCGACCGATTATTATTAATTATAATTATAACCTAACTAACACCGCGCGCACATATGGTTTGACCGAAACTAAAGCCGGTTACACACTATGCATGATTTATTATTTAAAAGATTCCTAATTAGTATAGAATAGTAATAATAATTAAGGTGATTATACTGGTTTAAAAAGATTTTAACAGACTACTTGCAAAAGAAGATTATGCTTAAATCGCATTTAAATTGTGATGGAAACGGACTGAACTATAAAATGCTTCTGACAAGAACTGGCTTCTAAGCAAGAAACTTCAGATCTTGGACATTAATCTAGTAATGAGAGAATAACAATAAAAGCCTGTAGTAATGCATTGAGAGTACATCTAAAATTTCTCTGATGGTTACTTGAAAGTCAGCTAAACCGAGAGCATAGAGATATGTTACCTTATGCTCTGTCTCTATACTAAGTACAAATTAGAAGAATGGTTGAATGAATAAAAAATTATTTAACTCTTAAATTGTGGCTTGTATAATTTTAACGGTTTCTTTAGGTACAAACTTGAATTATTTCACCTGCATTTAACTAGGTATCACTCTTTGAAATATAGAATCGCAGTACAACCTCACATTTTGAATGTGCATGATCATGTGCACTTTGGACGTATTTGATACTGAGATTGCATGATTTTAAAATAGTTTTTAAACTTAAAAAAATTACTAAGACTTACTATAAAGTATGTACTTACTGATTTACATATTTTTAAATAAAATTATAAGGTTCTTTTAGGTAATGTATATATATATATATATATATATATGATGATATTCTATGTTTGTAGTATATCTAATACCTCTTACATTAAGGCAAAACTTTACATGCTATGACTATCATACGTGCAATAATTTTAGTAACTTTTGCCCCACCACTTTTGAAATATTGCTAGCAATAATTATAAGTACAATTTTCTTTGGATTTTTTGAACAAGAATTCGAATATTTTATCTGAAATTAACGATATAGAGTCTGAAGATAAAAATGAAAACTTGATGACCTATTTGACATAGAAAATATTCCTATTGCGTTTTTGGATAACGATACTGAACAGTCTGAAACATAAAAAAAAGTAATAAGCCTAAAGTATTGACTGACTTGTAGCTGAAGAGCTATTTTGGAATCTGCATAGCTATGTTTGTAATTCATCTTTCAAACGTTAGACAGTATTGGTTTGCGCAACTGAGACAGGGTATAATAAAAAAACAATAACGCAAACTGATTGTGGAAAAATTAAGCAAAACCTCATTTTAATAATAATACACAATTTTTTCCAAGAGATAGTGAAGGACATGATTTGCCTACACAAAATAAGTTCTGTAATAGAACACGTTATATATAGATTTCAGACAGTTGCATATGAGACCAACTTATCGATTGATGAACAAATATGCTCAACTAAAGCCGAAAAGTACTTGCAACAATATACGTCAGCAAAAAAGGAGGTGGCTCCTTTGCATATATATTACCGTATTGGATGAAATTCCCATTTCATTTGTAACATAAAAGAACAATAAGATTTTTTTCTTTATTATCAACCTTTTGTGGTGTTCGACCAATTGCAAAGGTTCAAAGATGGGATAAATCAAAAAACACCCATATAGATATGAATTTTCCACATGTTGTTCAACAATACAACCTTCATATAGGAGGGGTGGAGTTGCTTGAATAAAAAATTAATTAAAAAATTATACTTCCGTCTTTTTATCATATAATCGATATTACCGTGGTAAATGCATGGCTGCTCTACGAATAAATCAAAGAGAGGGTAAAAGAATTTTGTATATTTATTACTAACTATTTCTATACTTCTTTGGTAAGCAATGCCAGATATAGTAGATATGCTAAAAACTCATTTTGGTATAAATAGTAATTTGTAGCATATATGCTACATACCTAAAATTTAAAAAAGCTTAAGAATGTGTAAAGATGGAATTTTTTGACATTTTTTTGAATCAGCGCCAAGAAGTAAATATAAATTATTTTTTTATCAAAAATAGAAAAGTTGCATATTTAAGGGTTAAAATATGATTATTTTGAAAAATTTGTTTCTTTCGTGGAAACATTTTTAGACAGAAGGTTATTTTATTAATGCATAAAAGCTAGGAAAAAATAACATTATCATCATTCAGGCAATAAATCCAGGTATTTCGGAGAGTATATTTCCCGAAGATCTAGTAGAGCAAACAGGAAAAGAAGATCTTGCGAATTTCTTGCATAAAATAAATTTCAAAGCATGTACTGTATTGGGTTAACCAAGTTTGGGATACCGTTTGCCCTTCAACCATAGTTAAATCGTGATCAAAGATTGTCAGTTTTAACATCGAGGATGATAAAGCTCAAGATGAAAATTTGTTATTGATTGATCAAAAAAATTGTACGCAGTGAGAAAATACCAAACAAAATAAATCGACTTTTTACGAATTAATGTGTGTATGAGGTGATGATATAAAATATGTATATACCAATGAAGAGATAGAAATGGACCAAAGCAAGATATTTTAATTTCACAACACGTTGCTTCTTTATTGAAGAAAATAAAAGATCTCAGCATTAAATCATGAACTTGTAAAACCTGAGAAGATCCAGATTTTCAAAACGGTTCATCCGGCAAGAAAAACTGAAATTAGTCACCTTTCGAGTAGCATAACATACCTTCCTGTAGTAATACCTACGTACTTTGATAGCTCGTGTCATTTCTAAGATATTAAGAAACGTAAGAGATTTACAGCAAAATTAAAATTGAAACATCCTGTACAACAGAAAGTACCTATATCCATTTTGGGTCAAATATTTATTAATTTTTTTTTATTGTTTCAAGTTGTAGATGCCATTTATAAGATTTAATTTACATAATAAAACACATCATGTATTACAGGATTGCAATCCTAACTAAAATTGGCAAGAAGTTACACATCAAGATGAACAGAAATAAGTTCTAGAGCTGTCAAATGCGCAGCTAGAAATTAAGATGTGATTAAAATCAACTTGAATGATGAAGTTTTATTTTTAGTATGCTCGGTTAATGGGCATTCCTTATAACTCCTTTCAAAAAATATAAGCAAGCAATATTGAAAGCGAAAGAACCTGCTATGTAATGTGTAAGCAACGGCACTACCTTTTTACACTTTATTTGGCTCTAATTATTTAGTAACAAAACATTTGACTTCTAGCCGCTACTGGTAATTCACTTTGAGAGAATTCTGTTATTTGGCAAGGCTGTAGTTAGGATTGAATTTCGGGGAGATTTTCCACGAGCTCCCATGGGATCCTCCTGGGCTCAATATAAAATCTATTTGTAATGAATAATACAGTTATTAAAAGAGCAATTATAATTTCGGGGGGGGTTGAACCACCAACTTTCTAATAGTCTGTTTTGACACAATTTACGCAGGCACATTAAATCGTATTTTTCTGGTTGGTATGTTTTTATTTTCCTCTTTTTTGTATCACTTCTAATTCTAGTAATTAATTAAAAGTTCATATTCTTCGTTATTTATTATTATTTTATTACTAAATATTTAGTAAATAGCTATAACGATTTCAATAGCTATAAAGATACGGTGAAATAAATTTATTAGTGTAATAGCAAATATTATTAACATATTCAAGAATCCTTTGTTTTAGGGAATTACATCATTTTGCCGAATCCAAAATACACCATATTTTATTTAATTGCGGCAGTTTTATGCGAAATTAGTGTTATCTCATCTCCTTCTAGTGCTTTCTTGATAATGCGTGTGTTTATGTCTTGGAAAATGTAGAATATTATCACGAGCAATTCCGTTTTACCGTTAAAACTATTGTTTCCCCGAAGTTAAAATCAGGGGTTAAGTTTTAATTTGTGGCCTAATGAACAATATGTCTCTTTTATCAACCTCAAAAAACTGCGATATGCTTTTGTCACTTTTATTTAAAATTACGGTCAAGGTCGTTCCTTTCAAGTTCTTTCAAAATAAAAACATAACTATTTAGATATCTAACCTAATTTATTAAATATCGACTAATACCAGGCATGAAACCCAATAAAAGAGTACCCCTCTATAATTCTGCTTTTCTTAATAAAAATTAGCCTTGTACAGGGAAAGATCACGAGAAAACTTGAAAGGAAAAAGAGAATGTTAATTGGTATAATCTATTCATTTAAATATTGCGTGCGTATTGGTCGTTTTGAAAAGAAAATCTTAATGTTGCTCGCACTTTTCTTTAATAAGCTGGCTGAGTGCCGTTTCCTTTTTTTTGTTCTTTTTTATATACCATTAGGTCTCATTTTTCATTTCGGGAATTACAGACAAATGTTATCTGCTCAACGAAAAGAAAATTAAAATTCTCTGAAAACTAAGGTCGATATAAATATAAAGTAGTTCTTTATACTTGGACATTACTACCACGAAAAGAAAGATTTACGATTTCAAAAAAGAAAGAATGCACAAACTCTTTACAGTACTGGAATTAGAAAAACATAAAAAGGTGTTAAAAAATAAAGTTTCCTAATTTAAAGGTTATAGTTAATGGAAAAGAACAGTAATAAATCGTTGTTTTCAATTTTTCTGTATTTTGACTTTTGTACTCTCCAAATACACCTACCTTCTAACGAAAGGAGCCAAATGAAAAACTTATTTTCTAAGAAGCATGTCTAGGCATATAAAAAAGTGTGATGACCTCACTGAGATACAGGGCGTCAAACTCGAACTTAATTTCTGGTATTTGATGATATTCATACAAAATTGAAGAATTGGATGGCTAAATATGAAAATTTGTTGAAAGTATCAGTTCTCTTAAAACATTCAAATTTTTTTCTAACATTCTTAATTGTGAATTAATATTTAGAGCACGAGTGCATTCTATAAATACCAGATATAAAAATAGTATAACGCTTTTACAATGTCGCTTCACGAAACTACTTTATTTGTAAAGAGTTCAATACAACGTTGTGAAGTTCTAGGATATAACTATATTTCTCCAAAAATTAAGATTCTAAATTTAAATTCTTTTTAAGCGCTCATTAAAACAGCACTTATTAGAAAGTCAATGCAATAAAGATTCTTCATTATGAAAAGTTTTAGAATTCATTAAATTATTATGTTCTTTTGGTCAAATAGGGCAGATATTATAGTTGGATTTTACCTTTTTTGTATTTTTTCTTGTCTAAATGTTATTATACAATTCTCGTTATCTTATCAATTTTTTATTTAATGTGCTCCCAACAGTTTTAAAAAGATTTGTACACCCATCCTATTATAGAGAATATGAAGAAAAAAGAAAGATGAATAAAATAACTGCCCGTATTGCAGGTCACTAGACCATTCATGCCAATTAATAATAATATAACTTACATTAATTTTATAATATACTAAATATAAATTTCTAATGTTTTAAACGTTAAACATGTAATTACTAAAATTAGAAATATCTACTAATTGATTTGCTATGCTGTAGCATGGCTACTTATTGATCGATATTAGTCAAAAAATAATGAAACTACAAAAGTACTACAAACAATCTTTCAAGATTTAATACAAACCCCACCCTTTTAGACAGGCGAAAATCAACTATCAGCTTTCGTTTAAGTGACATAGTTTCTTTAGTAGTTGATTCTTATAGAGATTGCTTTCTAAAATTTATTGTTTATCACGGTCCACTTTCATGTAGATATTTGGTCAAAACAGACTAATCAGGTATATCGTGTAAAGACAAGAAACTGTCCTGAATTTATTGTTGTAGATATTTCCTAAGAAAATCACCTTGTAACGTCGAAAACACTAACATTCAAAAAGACAATAGTGGAATAATTTCTTAATTGTTGCCTCAAAAAAGTAGGACTTATACTAAATTTCTTAGCAGCAGTTTGTACTACTTTTGAAGCTGTTTCCTTATCTTCTTAGTTCATAAATATTGGACAATAAATAGCGACGCTATAGCATTTTTAGTTTTTTGAAATTCACTCTGTATAGTGGTGGTGGGCAAAAGTACTGATTATGTAAATGTTTTTGTTATTATTGAGACTACTAAAACAAAAGTTTGTATGTAGAGATTTTGACACTGGTTGAATTGATTATAAATATCTTTGTTAATTAGGCAGAATCAAATCTGAACCTTGAGCAAATGAATAACATGACGTCATTGAATATTTCAAATTTCAGAATTCTGTTTCAAAGTATATACAAATGGTGGACTATTTCCATTTCCTGTATAGAGAGATCGAAAAACGCAAACATACATTATATTGTTTTTAAACTAGATTGGCGTTATTTTCTCCAGACTTGTACAGTGGGCCAGTTCGCAATTGTTCCACACTTACAGTACAGGCATCGCCGATTGCATACTTCATTGTACTGCATTATTTACAGTGATAATTTTTAGATTAAGTGGAATTTCTCGAAATCTCGAATCAAACCAACACGCATCTTTGGCTCATAAAATAATAATTAATAAATAGGACCACTCTAATTTTTCATCTTTAAATTTTCTATTAAATTGTACAAAATGATGATAATGTTAATGATACACGTTTATTTAATATAAACATGTGTCTGTTTAAATTATTTTTAATTACTGTTTGTGTTCCTTTAAACCTTAAATGTGTTTCACTTTAATTTAGTGACTTTAGACCGAAAGGAAAATTTACAATATATGTAATTATGTTATAAAATGTCGGAACATCTATCTGGTACTTCAACACGTTTACCATAAAAATTCTACGTCTGTATATTTGTGTTAGAAGGGATTATTGATGCATATTCTTTAACAGAAAAATCTAGGACACAGCGCTCAATGCCCACGGCTCCCACAAGCGCATATTCTTATATCTGATGGAAACAAATCGTCCACAGCATTCAATTTGTTCCACCTAACATAACCAGAATCTTCAGCAATTTAAGAGGGCTAGACTGGGAGTATATAATCCGTTTATTTGAATTTATATACAGAAAACTAAAATAAAACGATGTTTTTATAATGCTCTATTGTTTTCAGCATTTTCATTATGAATATCTCAGGAAAATAGTTTAGTCCAGAATTCAACGCTTATTCTATTGTTAGAAAAAGAATGTTTTGCTCAGTTGGTATGCAAAGTAGTTTGTGATGAATTAAATCGAAGAAAACTAATGATGCAGAGAATATTCAGATCTAGTCAAAAGAAATAAAATGTGCGCTTATTATTTGTCTTTCTAAGAAATTGATAGCAACACATGTTATTGCTTATTAGTTAGTTAAGAAATGAATATTTTTAAAAAGGTCTGAAGACTATAATTTAGCAATTGAAGTGTTCCGTTTTAGTTATAGTTATTTATGGGGTTTATTATTTCATTTTAGACATGAAACAATCCAGCTTATCTCTTAATAATCTAACGTATTGGTTAAAACGAAAAACTGTTTTATTTTATTTTCTAGCTATACACAAGAATCTGAAATCTGCAATAAATGGGTATACCAGCAGCGTTCAAAGAATTATTTCGTGTAAATGTGCCTACACCAAAAACCGAACACGAACAAACATAGCCGAGCAAACATATTTACTTAGACATCTATGTGGTGCGGACATGGTTGTAACTAAGCAAACATTCGTTCGCTTGCTTTCGGTCGTGATCCATCATGGATCAACTGAGAACAGAACTGAATTTGTTTCAGTATGGACAGATCTCGAATAATACAGGTGAACAAAAACAAAAGTTTGCTCATGTTCACTTCTTTTGTGTGTATGCACCTTAATAAAGTAAGATTTGTTGAGTCTTTTTAAAGTGCGTACATAGCAAAAAAGTAAATATGGGTTAACATTTGCCTTCTTTGCCAGTGTTTGCTTTTTCTCTGCAAAAATATTCGAGTTATGTTCATACTGAAACGAATTCGGTTCTGTTCTCAATTGATCCGTGACTTGTTCGACAACAAAAGGTCTGCCTATTTTTATTTTCTTACCATAGCAAAAAAATAAATTACTTCGTGCAAACGCTAGTTTTATTCTACAAAAGAAGAAAAGAAAACAAATGGTGGTGGCAGACAACCATATTAAGAAATAGGCACATTTATAGTAGAAGTCATATATTAAAAGATTTAGAAAACAAAAAAGGATATGGACTATTTTAAAGCTTTTCTAGAATATCTATAACTGATTTTGAAAAACTACTTAAACTTGTTGAAGCAGCAATTAGAAAAAAAAAGACAAACTATAAGAAAACGCAATATCGCAAGAGAAACGCTAGTTATAGCATTTTGATAGTTGGTTGCAAGATTCCTAAACTAAATAGTTTCATGTATACGTTTCAAATAATCTAGACAATTTGTATCAAAAATTGTGACTGAAGTACGTGAGGCAATCATGGATACGCTGCAGGATCACGTAAAGGTAAGTAGAATAAAAAATTTTGTATC
The DNA here is from genome assembly GCA_011009095.1 of Ignelater luminosus. Classification (NCBI taxonomy): domain Eukaryota; kingdom Metazoa; phylum Arthropoda; class Insecta; order Coleoptera; family Elateridae; genus Ignelater; species Ignelater luminosus. Next base: position 206,937 of record VTPC01089669.1, read on the forward strand.
TTGTAGAGATGGTTCAGAAACTGGTACTTGACTGTACATAATATACATTCCTATGTCGACATTAAAGATGATGTTCATATGGTATTGGACAATGGCATGGGTACGCACATTATAACCTCGCAACTTTAGCATTACGTATTCGCTATAACCAAACAGTCATTTTTCTCGTCAATTTCGAATTTCTTCTTATTGGTAATTTTTTATGGGTACACAAATTCTGTTGGTCTACATCATTGTCTACGACATATTACTGTCAACAAATGTTTGTCTTACGTTTTTTCTGGTCACCCTCAAGCTAGTTTTTTAAATTCCCAATAGAGGTCGCGACAATCGTGCTTTTTTCCAAGGTCTGTAAATAATAATAATGGTGTGCTGTGAAAAGTAAGTCTTCTTATTAGCAGCAGCAACCAATTATGATCAAATAAATTAGGATTACATTACCGTAAGAAATGCTGTTTTCATTATTCTACAACAATTTATGTTGGAAATCAAGAAATTCTTAAAAATTAATTGCTGTGACGGTAGTTTTTTGAATATGATTTTAAAAGTGCGGATTCTTCAGCGTTGTCCAACATTTGTAATCGAACTTGTTGAGGGAAACGTAGAATGACCTGGCTTCTTCCACTTTTGCCAATCTTATTATACTATCTTCGTCTAAAGTTGCGACCTGACAACACTGGCTTATAGAAGAATTTTTCAAATAAAATAGTTGGCAACACTGAAGCGTTTTTGTTAAAAAAAAACAGGAAAAGAAAGATTTGGGTATTATTTCCTGCTAATATTTTGTGTTGATAGAAGATTTATGTCAGATTTTACTTCTGAGATTTAATCATCTAATCAATGTTATCCTATCATTTTTATTTTATTCATTGATATGAGAGCACTGTAAGTTTACCTCACAAAATTATTTAGTGAATGATAATCTTTATAAATATTTAATTTCTATTAATTTTCGTTTTAAAACCATGTTTGGAGAAGAGGAACTCTGTTAACACATCCACACCAAGCACGAATATGTAATTCCTTTTAAAGATCATGATTGATCACAGATTTTTCAGTGTTTGGTTATGTTTGCACGTGTTCGTTTTTTTGCTATGTACGCACCTTTGAAAGTTATTTAATTCAATTGTCGTTGATTTTAATTATTGATTATCATAATTATTACCTTTTGTGAGAACTGTAAAAGCAATCAGCTTTACTGAGTTAGAATAACATGATAGTACTATATAGTTTTACCATTTATAAGATATCAGACTGAAAGTTGGCAACATTTCTGAAACTATAGTTTTACCTGACAAAAGTATTAACTACGTACTTGTTCGCCACAGGCTGGGGAGCTAATATAGTCTAACACTAAAAACATATTTTAAACGTATGAGGCGAGCAAGGGTATGGAAGTATCAGCCAGGATAACTTTGTGGTTTCAAAGCCTAATCAAAGACGCAACTACTACTATTGCACAAGATCGATTTTCTATTGCAAAAATTATTTCGTCTGAAATAAATATTTTCCAAAATTCTCTAAATTTCTGACATAGATTTATTCAGTGGTTTGAAATTAACCAATATCACTCTTAAAATAATGATTTATAGAGAATATTTTTATGTTCTTCACTTTAAAACAGAATGTCATCAAAGTTGAGTGTGCCTATTCCAACAAGCAGTGAATGAAACTGTAGGTAGATTTTCAAAACTGCTTTTTTATCAAATCCCAAAAACTGACTGATGGTTTCGCATCACTTATAGTATGTAAAATTAGTAAATATGTCAACAAAATGCTATCTAGGGTAAACTCATTAATGGGAATGAACAGATTGGCATTCTTATTGGGACTTTTATCAGCATTTCTATTAATAAGTGTCCGAAATGCGTTTTTACAGTTCACTATGTACTCTTCTAACCCTCTAACATAGAGTAATATGATGGTGCTGCCTTTTTGTGAATTGCTGTCATTATATTGTCATCCATACCGTAATTTGTTTTGTAATCGATCCGTCCACTAACAACACATTTTATATTGCGACGTAAGGCTTCTTCATAGAAATTGTTATAAAAGGTTCGTCAAACTCTGGATTATCTGTTATTCTGTTGTGCACGTTGTTTTGCCTTACTACAATTTTTAGTCGAAAATTCAATGCAATGAGCGATATAATTTTCAAATGCTCTGACTACGAGTAGTTTCTCTAAACTTTGTACTAAAGACATCAACTCAGTGTTAGTCAAGGATAAATTGGAGAGATTTATACTATTTAAGCTATTTTTGTATGTTAATGTACATATTGAAGCTTTCACCGCTAAAATTTTTCAAAGATATTCTTAAATTTAGTTTTTTTTGGAACTATAATTAAAATTTATTTTTTACGGTGTTCTTTTCAGCATTATGATCTTCTTAATCTTTTTTATAGCAACTATATATGTTAGTGTTAATAGAAAAAGTTTCCTTGATCTTTTGGAAAACACCAAATTGAGTAAATTCATTCGTTAACTTTAAGACTGAACTTCCATCAATTTCTATTCTCGTTTAGAAGCACCTTTAATATTTTAGCTTAAAGCACTACCTGAAATATGAAGCGAAATTCTATTTTTTTATTATCGATCCTACCTCATTATAAGTTATAACCAATTACCTAATCGATTGCTATTTTTATTTAGACTTATTATTCTTTTCGCGTTCTTGCAAGTTTAAATTACAATATATAAGTTCAAAAGCTTTGTCTACAGAAAGTTGATTAAAGCTTTCTTCTAGAAATTGTGAACTTCTAGTGCAACATTGGTAAAACTAGTCATCAGCAGTAGTTAATATGATCATAATATAACCACAAAACCTGATATCTGTTTTAGACTTCTTGATTTTATTTAATTTTCATTTACAGGGTATTTTCGAAATGAGTGTAAATATGTCATTCCTCGACAGAAATTAAGTCTACATAATTCTTAACTATAATTTTTTTAAGTGGTGCACTTTAGGATAACGTTTGGCCTTACTATAGACCGTTTGAATTTGAGAAACTTTGAAGAATCCAACTTTACTGCAAGGTGAAGCATTCTTTTAGGGTAATAGCTCCCCTTATTTCCCCGACTCTGAGAAGGATATCAAACACAAAACTACTTAAAATAGTAGACATTTTAATGTAACAAGCATGTGGAAATTTCATCCCGATATCTCACCTTGTTTTTGAAATGTTGGGAAAACAAATTTTAAATTAAATTTGACTCTTTGTATCTCGAAAAAGGTACACTTTAGAGAAAAAAGTTATAAGGAAAAAAAAAGAAATACGCCTGTAAAATATTTAGTATACTCATTTTCGAAACCCCTTTATTCAAACAAAACCATTTTCGTCTAAATTTATAAAAAAATCTTTAAAATCAAAAATTATGAATCTAAGAAATGGAAAGGCGAAAAAAATGTTTTTGTTAAAAAAAAACAGGAAAAGAAAGATTTGGGTATTATTTCCTGCTAATATTTTGTGTTGATAGAAGATTTATGTCAGATTTTACTTCTGAGATTTAATCATCTAATCAAAAGATCAAAAATTATAACTGTGAATAATGGTAGAAAAAATAAAATGAAGAATTAATTACTACAATGTGATTTATTTTAAATTAGTTGTCTCAAAGTTTAATTAAATATTCTCGAAATGTAAAAGTTCGTAATAACATAAATGTTAATGTCAAATAAAACAAAATTGTTATCGTAACATAACAATTTGATTATGCCTGTGATTATTGATTAACTACTTAGTTGGGCCAAAATGATAACAAAATTTATAACGATAAGAAACTAGAATTCCAAGTGTTTGTTTAACACAAACTTTAAATACGAAGCAACAAATCTAGTTTATTCTTGAATCTTGACGCCTATGTATCAATGTGATGTTTACATCATCGATTGTGATTTTAAAATTATTCGTGTTAACTATATTTTAATTAATCTAGAGCATTGTACTTTGCATGGTGCAGACTTCAACAAATGTTTTCTAAAAAAAAACGTCAATCTTAAATAATAACTAAATCGGGTATGCGGTATGGATATTGATTTTGGTCAAGATTTAGACTTTAAAGTTGGTATTGAAAGAAGCCAGACATAACCAGTGTGCTTCTCCAATAATAGCTTACTATCAATATAATAAAAGAAGTGTGAAGAAGATGAACTTCCGAAAAGATTATTATCATTCGAGTCATCAGGTACAGTAAATGTATCTAGCTATCTATTTTAATAGTTTAAGTGAAAGTTCACTAAATGTATGAAAGTTCTAGAATTACATAAAAACTTTATCGATTACAAATAAGAATAAATGCAAAGAATATGTAGATTACTAGAATATTAAAGTCAAAACATAATATTATTGCGACTCTTTGTGAAGTAAATAAAACACCGTGGTAAAATCTTTCTCGGAGGCGCGATGCAAGATTTACTACCTAATTCTACGCATAACAGTAAAGGAGAAATTGTATTATTACGCAACACGAGAATAATTGTCAATAAATTTATTACTTACTTGATTTCCCTGGAATTAATTTCGGTAATCTTCCTTTTGATTCAAAGACGGAAATGTTCCTGCACTTCACATCAAACAATCTTGTCTGATAAGTTACATAATGAAAGAGCCGTAGAAAAATTAAATTAATAAACTTTATCTTGTTATCATATCTTTAAAAAATACGGAAATAACTTAAAAAATCATTTATTTTTAAAATACTTTTTAAGTAAGTATGACATCAATTGAGGTTAGGAACAAGAGACTAATCTTTAAAAACTTTTCCGGTTAATTAATTAATTAGAATAAGGTAGCAAAATAAATAAATATAAGTTAATTAATTAAAATTCATATATTCTTTACCTTTAGTATAACTCTGTTTTAATATTACTGATCGTATTCTAAAGTTTTTTACAGATGATTTGTGTTGATTTATTCTATTTTGATTAACCGTTTCGTCTGAAATGTATTTTGTATTACTGTAGTTACAATTGATTTGATATATCAAGTTATATTGTAAATTAAATGGAGTTTTCGATTTTAATTTTGTGTAAAATTGTGGTATCGTATTAAAATTTGTGTAACTTACATTTTAATTAGTATTTAATTTGATAATGTTCCTTATTCCAGTAGTTAATTTTGAAATATATGGTAGAGCTATGTATTTTTTGTCTTGATTTTTCTTGTATTTATGTGAATTATATAGGGCAACTCCGAGAGAGATGCCCATAATCTTGTACAATATTTTGTAAAATTTATTGTTGTCATAGAGTTATAATGTTTATTCAAAATACAACTTTAACATTCGATAAACATTACAAGCAATAAAAAGTACAATAATGAAATTATAAAGCAGCTAAGAAAATTCATAAAGGAAAAGTGTATTTAGCCATCTCTCCCGAGATGTCAGTATGAGATGGCTTATGCAAAAAAATGTATTTCTAAACGTTGTGCTGCCTTCTTTTCCACTTGTCGCAATTGTTACACATATGATTGTACATAGCACAGTTCTCGTGTAGCCACTTCAAACAAATGGTACACTTAATCCAGTTCACTTTACTTTTAGTTTAGTAGTAATTGTCACCACATTTCATGTATTCGTTGTTGTAGGATATGTCTCTATCGCTACTTGACTCGGTCAAAGTTGTAGTTTTGAAAACTTGCTTTTATCTTTCATCTTCTTAATGTTTGTTGTTGTATTTTTTGTATTGTTTTTTATTTAACTGTACTCTCTTGCTTTTTTAATTTTTTGTTTGTTTTTCGCTTTCATTAAGTTGTCCGGTGCTGTTAAAATAGCTGCAGTTTGTTTCCTTTTTCTATTTGTCTTAGGTAGATCTGACACAGGAGATATTTCAGATAAGTATTTGCTTGGTGTAAAGTCTTTTGCTTGGCTTAAGGTTGTGGCGTCCTTAAGTGGTGTTGTCTGATAGCAGATGATTTCCTGTACTTCGTTCATCACCGTATTTATGGTTGATGTAGTGGACATTCCATATGCATAATCCAATATAGCGTCTATGTCTAGCAGACACAGTAAAGTAATATTGATCTTTTCAATAAATTCCAGCATGTCATAGGAACTGCAGTGTGAAGAATGTCCATCAAGTATCAACATCACTTTCCCCCCAGGCTTTCTAGGCACCAAATGTGTTTCTAACCGTTTTAAAAATAATTTTGCATTACCCCTATACAAAGTTGAGTACCTGGTGGAATTCCATCCTCATACTCTTGTTTCTTACCTTTAAGTGTGGAAGCAGGTAGAAGGAACACCCCTTCGGTATTGCAACATGCGATAACAGTGATTGTTTCGCCTTTCCCTCCCAATGTTAACAATCCTTTGGATCCTTTCTCTGCAATAACTTTGGAAAGTTGGTTGTTAAGCTGTCTCCAGTCTCATCCATGTTAAATATCTTGCTTGGTTGATTGCGGAGTTGATGCTCATCTAATTTATTCTCGAGCAGATTAAACAAAAATTTTTTTCACGCTTAATTGAGGGTTTCTTCTTAAAAATAACGGCATTGTTTAAAACTTCTTCCGTCCTCTTTTGCAGCCTTTACCCTTGCAGATCGTTAGCATTTTTTTACCAAAAATAATATATTATTTTATTTTTACAATTACGTTTATCATATTGTTGAATACGATAGAATATGAAATAGTAACAGAGACTAGATATAATCGGAAATAGGTTCATAAAATTAACGCGGCAACTATCTCCAAATAAAGTTGGCCATCTATCCTCAAAGTACGGGATAGATATCGCAGTTAAAATTTAAGTCGATCTAGATCGAAATACAGCGGATGGATGGTGATTAATTACAAATAATATATTATTATTTTCTATTCTTAGGTAAATTTTAATCTTGGATGGTAACCATTAAAATTGTTAAAAATGTCATTTAATTTGTTTTCATGTATGCAAGTAATACAATCGTCCACATATCTTCGAAACTTTTTTCCCAGTGGGAATATTTGTCAAAATATCAAAAAAGTTTCTGAAAAAAGGTTGTAGAAAAATGTTTTAACATTACTCCTGATTATAGAGGGTGTACTTTGTAGCTAAGTCGAATTGCAAGTGTCTTTCTTGCGACGTTAGGTATCTCAGCTATAAAGTATACCCTGTATAACTGGATGTGAGTTCAGAACATCCGGAAGGTATTTCTCTACAACTTTTTTTATTAAAATTCTTTGATAATTTGACAAACATAAGTTAAAACGTCCGCAAGCAACTTTGAAAACCGATAATTTTGTAAGCAAAACGAATCGACCGTAGGTTATTCTAGAAGAAATACTTGTCCCGTTATCAAGAATTCATCCTCTCTGTTTTTAGGTAGAATTCTGAAACTCCATGCATTTAAAAAAATGATTTTGGTTGGTTTTTGCATACTCCGTATACGACGAAGCAATTCTGCGAGTACAGTTTGGCATTTAGAAGCAAGAGTGACTTTTTATCGAAAAATCAATATTAACAAAGTTTTCTATTTGTCAAGAAATTTTTTACACACGCTGTATAAGATGGGGCGGTATTTTATTTAACTGTTGTATACATACAATGTTATAAACAAGACATAAAAAGTTATATTAATAAAAAGTTGCGAAAGCCTATATTACTTACGAGAACTAACCCCATTATAGTTCAAGTAGAATCATTATTTACAAGAACACTTGAACTATTTTAGAATACAAATATTAAGAAATCTAGATCACGGGAATTTATAATAAAAAAAGTACATTAAATGTTAATTTCTTTCTCATGGATATTTCGTTGTGAAGCCAAACCATTTTAAAAATAAAATTCTGTTTACACTCGCACTAAACAAAAGCAAGCTCATTACCCTAACTAAGAGGGACTTTACAAGAGCCCTTTGCCGCAATAATTATACATTTTTAAGGTTAACAGCGTTCTGAGTATTACGGTTGACAATGTAGATCGCGCTAAAAGTAATGTGTAGAGTTAAATTGTTAAAAGGGAAGATTACCTACTTCCTTTCCATTTTGAAGGAGACGTTGTAGGATGAGGTTGGTAATTACTAGTTATAAAGACCTCGCTAAATAATGTTCGAGTATAACAACTTTACTGGTGTTGGTAATATTGTTTTAAATAATAAGTACTTGACGTGCTTGTATAGTCGACACGATTCTAATCCGAAACAGTTTATTTAGGATCGTACTGCTATAAGGTGCTTTATTAAAAGGAGTGCCAACAAGACGTGTTTATCTAATAAAATAGTAATGGTGGAATGTTTCCGTACAATATTTATGGGTGCTAATAGAATAACAACCTGGCACCTAAATATACAACTTGTTACATGGAATTAACGTAATTACGCGAAACGTTTAAGGAACATTCGTCATTTTATGCTACTAAAGGTTCTCTGTTTTCTAATCTGAGGTTGCACCCATCTGGTTGTTTATAATCGCGTAATCTAGGGATTTTAGGCTTTTAGCTTGTTACGATACCCCAACAAAATTTTAATTTCAAATCAACAGATTAACGTTGTTTCAGCACATCTTTTTATAAAGTAACAAATTTTAAGAACAAAAAACCTGACTCTACATTTTTCTTTTTTACTCTAAAAACGCCCCTAAATGGACCATAACACGATTTTCTACTTCTTCCTGTGTTAAATTCTTCCACTTCGCTAAATTTAGGCAATTTTTAGGAAGATAAAGTAAAAAAATTTTGAATTATTTTTCTTATAAATTGAGGTCTAGCATCATCAAAATTTATACGTCGGCGCCAGTTGGACGACCTTATTTAGAATGTTCTATATCGATTTTTGGTGATTTGTCTGATGTTGGTATATAAACAGTCCCGGATTATGACAATTTTGGGTTTTAGAAAGGATATTGAACGGTTTTAGCGGATCTCATAAGCATTTACGCTTCGGGCAAATAACTTCCTTTGTCTTTAAGTGATAAAATCTGACCTGTACGTATAGTGAAAACCTTTTTTCTATTGGTTTCTTCGAAATGGAAATAATAGGAATTTATATTTATTTATCTCCAATACTTTTAAAACCGAACATTAAATAACTTCCTAGAATCGAAAACTGTAACCCATGAAAATGCGGGCTTGAGCGTTAAAAGAATTTAACCTCTTAGTTTGTTTGATTTACTTTAGAATTTTGCGTCTTTAGATTTCGAACTTTCCTATAAACGTAATTATTTAGTTAGTTACCCGTTTGCAATTTATGCTCTTCGTTGAAAGTCTTTATTAACTAATCAACTAGCTACGTGGTACACTTTGGTAACAATATACCTATATTCTTTAGCTTTATCACAGACGCTATATTAAATTGAAAACTACAGTTTAGCTAGCAGGAATACTAGTAGCTGCTTTTAATATCAGCATTTTAATTTACAAAATTTAATTTTTTCAAGGAACATCTAGGGTCTGATTAAGATTAATCGCCCAAGGTCAATATATAAAGGGTTAGGACAAGGAAAAGTTTTTCTTGATATTTTCTTTCTCCAAACTACTACAGTTGATCGATTTGTTTCGGTAGTTTTTTTATCGATTTGATTGAAACAAGATAGTGTATGATAAAGTGTGTATTATGCAAGAACAAGACAAAAATATCTTTCAGTTCTAATTGCATTTGCAATTTAAAATCGGAATTTAAAGTTGTACGGATTCTAACCGCGAAATATTCACTAGAAATACGCCTTCTTAGTCTAGTTGGTAAGACACCTGGATACAGACTAGGGGGTGTTGGTTCAAATCCAGCCAAAGACGAATATTCTTCATTATTTCATTAAATGATTAATTTCATTAATGATGGAGTTAAGAAACTCGATTGATTAAATTGCATCTTTTAATTTTATCAATTTTTCTCGATCATAATTGGCACTAGTTTTATTTCTTTGGCTTTCGTGTTGTCTAACATTCCTCTAGAATAACATATTTTGGGCTCTAAAAAATTGAGAGGGTACTGCATAATGAAAAATAAAAACAATTTTAACGGTAAGTACATAAGGATACTCGTTTTTAACTTCCTCAACGTGATCTCGTTTATTTGAAGATTCACAGCTTGAGTAACTCGTTGCGTAATTTAGTGGATAATATAGCGAAAGTGGAATTTAAGTGTCTTTTTCGTTTCTTCAGATACTTAGAAAAACTGGAAAATTCAATTCTTGTTTTTCACAGTTAGCTTACTTTCTAGAAGAAGAATGGAAACAGAACAACAGCCTGAAAAGAGTTCTGCGTGATTGATTCTTAAAGGGATAAAGAGGTTGTAAATTGTCTCATGGGAATTTAATTATAACGCTAAGATAGACAAATTCGACAAGTTTATGCAGACTTATTTTGGAGATTCACTCTTTTATCGATGAGTCAATTGTCAGTAACTACATTGTATATAAACAAAGCGTCGTACAGATCCATAAAGACAAAGTAAAGAAAATCAACGCACAATGCGTTGCCAGCGCAGGTTTTGTATAAAGTTAAGAAGGTAAAATTTAATTTTTCCAGAAAAACTATGTCAATAAATTCGACTAATTGTTTTTAACATTAGATATCTCAACAAACATTGAGTGTAAATGAAAATAAACAACAGTTATTTTTTAGGAAAAATGCAGGTTTTTGTAAGCAATTAAGAGTGTACTTGTAATAGAAACAACAAATGGCACAAAATTTTCTTTACAGCTCTCCACTTCCTCAATTGCATAAGCACATTGAGAGATCATATGCGTATGCGTATTAACAAACTGCTAAAAGTGTGTAGGTGGCAGGGTTTAGTAACATTATCATCATTTCAAAACATTTTAAAACTTAGTTCAGAACATCAAATAATAGTTTACACGTCAACGTCATCAACTCCAGAAAACTTGAGTACTTTGGGTTCTTCACTTATCTTAAAATGTTATGAAAGTCAAATTAAGAGACAGTACGCAATGACACCTTACAAGTAATGACTGACTTTGCTTCCTCATCTCAAACCATCTTTTCTATATAACTTTTAAACAATATTAGTGTTTTTTGAACTTTTCCAAAAACAGTTGGGTCTCTATAGCACAATGATCTACTGTAAGTTTTGGAATTTCTATATCTGATATAGTTGCGGAGAGGAGGATGCATAGATTTGATATAAAAGAAACTTTAAACCTGTCTACTACAGACTGTTTTTAAGCACTGGAAGTGTCTCGTAAACCATTGAAATTCATTGTTTCTTGTCCCTTCAAGCAACTGATGGTTTACCATATGTTTGCTAAAAGTAAACATATTTAATTGTCTAAAGTTAGGAAGTGAAAAGTAGTAAAAGCAAGTGTTCATGCGTTTACTTTATAATGGCGGTAGTGGTTAAAGAAACGGCCGTTTTTTGGTAAAAAGCGCAAGTGCCAATGAGAAGAACAGCATTGTATTTCAAGATTAGAGAATTTGTATCACAAATGTAGAGACTTACAGAAACTATCAAAAAGAACTACAACGACTCAAAAGAAAAACGTTGAAAGGTCTCAAGTTCAATTGGACGATTTATTTGACATAGCTCATGCGAACACGTCAAACATAATTTCTATCGAAGAAGACCGGCAATTCTTGCTATCACAAAGACAGAAAAGGAGATCAGGATGTATGCTTGGAGTTGATTACAGACCAGCTAATCAAGAGGCAAAGCTGAAAAAAATTTTCAAGGCGCTTGAGTAGCGTAGTAGAAAACTTGCGAAGAAATGGAACAATTAGGTAAGTTGTTCATGCGGATTGAAGATCTCACAAATAAGAATCATTATTTTCAGACGCAACGGAACAGTACCTTTGAAGAAACGTAATAATAGCAAACTAAAGGAAATGTGGGAAAAACAAGCTAGAAGAGTCCACTCTCAAAAAAAGATATTTAACTCAGGTTTACAATGATGTAGGAGTATTATGAAATCACAGATAGTGTAAGAAGATATATTGCGAATATCATCGCAAGTTAACATTTGACGAATTTGAACACTATATCTTCTAGCATCAAAACAAGCAGAAAAAGGTGTTTTACAAATCCAAAATTTTTCAATGTTTTAGGTATATTTGGGGCCTAATTGGATACAACGTGAGAAAGTAAGATTATTTCTTAGTGACCGAGCTGCATATACGGTAAAATGTGGAAAGAATTTGGGAATTTCTTATCCTAATATTATTCACTTAACATGCACTACATTTAGTAGTCGAAACCATCCGAAATAAGTATGAGAAGATAGGTACTTTAATTTCCTTCCGCTCCTTTAAGAGCGGAAGTGTACAAAGAAAGTTTAGGAGACCTTTCATTGCCTCCTGAACCTATATTAACGCGATGGAGTTCTTGGTTGCAAACTGCAATCTTCCATTTCGAAGATATTCAAAAGGTATTATTATCTTGTTTTTAATTGTAGTTATTTCTATCTAGAAGTATTTTATGTTTTAGGTTGTAATGAAATTTGATAGAAATGCAGCTAAATAAATTGGAAAAGCCCAAAATCTCTATAAATTACCAGATATTGAAAAATATTTGGCTTATTAAAAGCACATTTGCTGCACTTGCAAAAGATATTTTAAAAAGTGTTGGCCTACCTTTAAGTGACTGAATAGAAATAATTAAAAGCACATACAAAAGCTTGGAAAACACTTCTGGAAAGTAGGCCAAACATTCAATAAGATGTAAAAACTGTTACTAAAGAACACTAGATTTCAACATATGAAAAACATTAATGATGTGTTGGTAGGGAAAACTACTCTGAAGAAGTGAATTTGTCTCCAGATGTCCTATGTAACTTCGAATATTCACCATTAACATCTTGCGATGTCGAAAGATCATTTTCAAGGTATCGTGGAGTTTTAACAGATAAACGACAAAATCTTACTTCAGAAAATCTTGAAAAATATTTAATATCATATTAATTCTAATAAGCTTTAAGGATATAACGTGTTCTTTAGTTAACTTAAGTGAACTCCAATAAGTTTTCATGATATGATTTATTTTTTAGGTTGACCTTTTAATAAAAAAGTTAATGCCTAAAATGCCTATTTGGCTTTTTCGAGAAGCTTTTTTACTACTTTTGAATGACTTATTTCAGGATCTATTTTTAGATCTTTTACATTACTTTAAAAGCGTTTAGGGCCTATATCGAATCGGTCGGGCTTTTCAAGTAGTATCGAAAACCAAAATAACAAACCAATTTCTGACTGTATTGAATGATACATAGCGTTACATTGATTATATTTTTTACGCTCGCTCGCTGTACGGACCGGACCTTTTGGTCGAGCCTATACTTTATCCAGCTTGAACTCTAAGTTTGAAAGCGTATGAGTCTGCGATTTTTTGGGACGACCAGATCTATTAGATTTTTTAACTAATCGTGCTTTTTGGGCCAAAAGGACCGAAACTTTGTGTATCACAGGCTCATATGTAATGGTTTACTACAAGTAGTTTGACAAGTTGACATTTGTATCAATATGCTATATATGGTTTATCACGCACATGCGCAAATTATCGTTGAAACAAAAGGACACATGATTTGTCAATTTTAAAGAAAAGAAAAGAAGGTAACAAATCACTGCAGAATTAATACTAACAAAAATAGAAACTGTCTTCGCAACAATAGTATAGTTTGAAATTACTCATTATTGACATAATTCTATGATTTTACATTCCACAAATTTTATAGGTTCGAAAGGTTAATTACTGATATTTACTAGTGTAGTAATTGTAGTAAAACTAGTTCAACAATACCAACTGAATAAAGGTATAAACTTCTTTGCAGTTGAAATCGTATTGACAATTGCTGTAGATGATTGTTAAATACACTCATTTTGAAACCAGTCGTTCGTTAAGTGTACAATATGACAGATTTTATGGAATTTTTAAACTACCATTGTGGTATAACTTCACACACATTGTAATCATCGTTCAATCACTTTGGCCCGTCGTATAGTCTTCTGAACAATAAATCTCTGGGTCAGTGGACCATCTGGGTAAATATAACATAATGGGAGAATTTATGAAATGTTAGTACCACCACCTAAACCGCTTCATTTTACTGAAATATTACTTCTCAAAATAGTTTCAGAGCGCTCTATTTTGAAAAAGTTTCAAATTTTCTCTCTAAAGGGTCATTTCGGTAATTGTCTCAAATCCCTATTATTATTAAATTGATTCTATTCTTTCCTAAATGTAGACTGTAGTTGTGTGAGATTCTTAAGTAATGTTGCTTAACATCCGTCCTACTTATGCAGGGTCGCTAAAAAGTATGGAAACACGCTACCCCCGCAGAAACGGTAAGAAATAGACAAATGAAATTTGGAGAGTTTAAAGTAGGCATTTTTTGCCATGTCTTGTAAAGGAAATTAAAAACAAATCTTCAATTGTTTTTTGTACGGCCGCCATATTGATTTTTTTAAAGTGGAACAGAAATATACAAAAAGAAGAAAGACTACGGATTGACAAAGGGTATAAAAGATTGCAATAAAAGAGAAAAGGGCATTAAAAGACGACAATGGAAAGAAGTAACGGTAAAGTATAGAGAAAAGAATAGATTTAGCAAAAAGGGACGAGTTTTTGAAACTAATCACACCACCAGAATCCGACAATGAAGCTGTGTGGTTGATGTGCAAGCACTAACCGGGATTTTAAGTAAAATGAGAAGTAGAAAGAAGGTGAGACGTGGTCGAGCAAAAGCATATGAACACTTGTTTAAAGCCGAAGAGAAAATTCTCAAACTAAAAACGGATGTGGAGAAATACAGAAAACGACTTCAACGGCTTAAAGCTTTCACCAAACAGTGGAGTAAAAGAATTAACCAAAGGTTACGATGTATCACTAACCATTAAAAAACGTTTACTATTCGGCAAAGGACTGGAAGAGCAACTGGCGAACAACTTAAATCAAGTAAACTCAGAGAAGGACAAACAGATCATAAGAACAGCTGTTTCTGGAAATGTGTTAAAAAATATCGCCTCATAGAGGAGACAAAACGACCATTAAACTATAAAATGCATACAAAGTTCAAAGATAATCTAAAGGTGTCACAGTATGAAAGAAAAAAAGGCATTACATGTTAACAGAAAAGGTAAAAAAGAATGTTGGTGAATTTTTAGAAAAAGATGAAAATTCTAGAATGTGTCCAGAAAAGCAGGACTATTTAACAAGAAAGAAAATCAGAAAACAGAAGCGACTCCACTTGTATCCAATGAAAGATCTACATAAAAAAATTCTTTATTGAAATTAACCACCAAATATCATTTAAAACGCTTTATCGTTTTATACCATTTTGGATGAACAATTGAGAAACATGTGCATGTATTAAACATTCAAATGTTCAATTGATAGCCAACAAATTATTCATGAAAGAAATCATTGACACCAAAAATATTGAAGTCGTAATATCAGAAAAAATCAGAAAAATGAATACTTCACTAAAAATATTTAACACCTAAATGCAACATATGCAGAAAATCAAACACAACATGAAGCCAAAAGAACTGGTTATTCAAATATATTTCGCTGAGAATAACGTCTTGAAATTTTCTTCGGAAATTCAATCGATGTACTTTGGTGCTTTGAAGAAACAGTTATCTATGCATACCGGAGTATATTACGCTAAAAATGACAAAACAAACCTCACTGGAAATTATAATTTTTGCTCTGTCAGTGAAAACTTAGATGCCATATGGGTCCATTTAAAATACTTACTAGAAAAATTGTCGCAAGGCTATTCATTTCTTTACAGATGGCCCGACTTCCCAGTATAAAAATCGACTAAATTACCACCACAGTTTGAAAAACTGGAGCATATATCATGGATTTTCAGCGCATCAGGACATGGGAAGGGGCCCATGGATGATGTCGACGGAGCACTCAAAAGGAACGCTGATCGTTTAGTTCTACTAGGCCACGATCTTTCGCCTGCAAATTGCTTTGTAGAAAGATTAAGAGACAGCAAAGTAGAAATATGGGAAGTACCAGTCGAAGATATAGATATGGCAGAAACAGAAAACCACGAAATATTCCAGCAATTCCTTCCATTATGAATTTACACTAGATTACGTGGGCCAAGAAGAACCCAAATCATATATTTTTAAGACACGTCAGTTGCTTTAAATGCTGCTTTGGTGGAAATTGCATACATTCTGCTATGAGGAAATCGAGTATCGAGTTTCTGCATTAAACTTATGGTATGCTTTTTTTACTTATCATCAGTCAAATAATCAGCTGAGCAGCCAACCAACTAGGCAGCTAGCTAGCCAAGCAGACGGTCAAATAGCCAGTCGAAAAACTAGTCAGCCCATCCAATCGCCGTATAATCAGTTGGATAAAGCACCTTTAAAAAAGATTAATATCATCTCTGCTATATTAGTCCCAAACATACAACAAAACAATTTCACCAGAAATTTGAAGAACAGGACCACCAATGTTGGTCTGTGTTTTATTTGCACTCGTGGTTTTAAAAATGGAAACTTAGGATTAGGATGCTTTCACTGCTTAAAAACTTATCATTTAAATTGTTTTCTTAAACTAATTTACCAATTGTTAATAATACATTTTTGTGTAGTACCTGTCCAAAAAAACATTTTATAGTTTTGTAAGTATGTTATTCCTGGTCCTTTTTTCATAATATTGGGTAATAAATCTATTCTGATGTAAATGAATGCTTTTATTTTTTGCAATTTGGTGCCAAACTGACTGAATACATAATATCACATCGAATTAATATGTTACCGAAATGATATTACTCAAAACTATGCATTATGGAAATGACTTTTTGTTACATTCTATTTTTATTCGCAAAACACGGTTATACAAATTTTTGTGCACTGCTGATACTAGAAACATTTATTATGTGCATGACTACATGTAATATAACATTTTTTCAGAGCAAATACTGAAAATAAAAATTAAATTTTTAAGTTGGCAAGTTCTCCGTATATGTGACATTTATTCATCTCAGTATAAATTTTATTTGGCAATTTGCTGTTTATGCTACATAAATGCTGAAATTAACAGAAGCATTTATACATCAGTTGCTT
Source organism: Ignelater luminosus (assembly GCA_011009095.1). Classification (NCBI taxonomy): domain Eukaryota; kingdom Metazoa; phylum Arthropoda; class Insecta; order Coleoptera; family Elateridae; genus Ignelater; species Ignelater luminosus. The sequence continues at coordinate 223,892 of VTPC01089669.1, forward strand.
ATATAAATATTGACCTTACAATGCATAGTTTCCGAGAAACGGTTTCAAATTTCATTTAGAATTTCTTGTTTTCTCAGTATTTCAGGAACAGCGTGAGATATTAAAATGAAACCTTGCCCATAGCTTTTACTTTTTGGTATGCGTGCGTGCATTTTGTAATGAATATCATATAGTGTGATGAGGACATAACGTCTTAAAAAGTTTGTTACGCCACTGAAAAGAAAACCAATTACATCGTTTTTAAAATCTACGGATAATGTGGGGACCGTTTTTGACTAAAAGAGTTACAATATCAATATTTAAGATTAACAAGTCAAAACATACAGATCTGAGTATGTTTGTAAAAAGTGACATACCTACAACACATCGATCAATTCTACGCAACTTGTCAATAAGTCAATAACGTCAGTAAAACTACATTGTTTACTAGTTATATATGTGGCCATCTTTGTACTAGGTATATATTTTTAGTTAAATATTTTCTTTATCTGAAAATAAATAACTTCAAACAATAATCTTTCTTGCTGTTTCTACTTTATATGAAAAGAAATAGGACACATAAAAGTTTAAGTAAGTAGAAAACATACTATAATAACATGTAGGTTTACTGTTGCGTCACAAAGAAAATACTTCCTTTTCAGATTAGTAAATTCTTGTATTTCTAAGAAAATATCTAATACGTGAACTTTTACATCATTTGGATATTTATCATCTAGAGGCAAGATTGAATAAAATCAAAAATTGTAAAAGATTCGCTGATCTTTCACTGCATTTTAATAAGGTTTTCCACATAATTCAGTTTAAGTGAAGAATGCTTTAAACGAAAGAAAATACGTTAAAAACAACAGCAGAAGCTTTTGCTGCAAGCGTTGCGAAATGTTTTACAAAAACAAATACGCTTTACTAAACAATGTTACGACAGAAAATTTATATACAGACTTAAAATTTTTAAATAACGCCCGTACAAGGTCGTTCATAGTACATATTCCTAAATATTTTATATTCTAGGGTGCTTTTGTTTTTTTTTTAAAAAAAAATGTTAATGCGACCCTGAATTTATGGATCTACACCTACATACATCAAACAACGCTTGAAATATACAGCTTATATCAAAAGGTTATCTTTTCAAAGGTTTTCAAATATTTGATACTTTTTTCGATTAGTGTTAAGTTCTTTGTTATTTTTCAATCAACTAAAAATTATGGTTAGATATGGAAATGGCATTTCGATTTAGTTAATTAAAGTAATTCTGTCTGATGAGTGTATTATCGAAACGTCTCTAAACCATTGAATGTTCGTATAGGTAACGTTAAATTATTGAAAGGCAGAGACCGAAAACGTTTTACGTCATTGATTGCAGTGCTCGCGAGTTATTTTCATATTCGTTTTAGGAAGGAGACCGTGTCCTTATTATATATGAGAATATGATGAAAATATAGTATACAAAGAACATATTACTTTTGTAGTGGAAGCACGTATTTCATAACTGAATTTAATATTTACAACTTAAAAATTTAGTTCTTCTTTGTTTCAGTTTATTTTTTAAAAAATGTACGTTTCCCACTCTTTGTTCTGTTTTCTTTTCGCTTTAAAAATATTTAGTCCGCTTCAATGACAGAGAAACTTAAAACAGGTAAACAAGCCTTAGTTTTAATACACGCATTGCTGACATTCTCTTGGTTTATTTTTGTGAAATTGTGGAGATCCTCGAAATAGAACACAGAATTACAGTCATATTTTCAGAGTTAACTGCTTAGAAAGTCTAGATTTGAGTACAAAATTTACATAACATACTTAAATACAACGTAACTGCTATATTAACAGTAAACTGGCGCGGCGCAAACTTTGAAGTATCTGAAAACCTATTGCAATAGCAATTTTTACTGCATAACACCGCAATCGAGAATTTTAGTTTGCAAGCATACAGAATTGGAAATTTCTGCTGCAATTTCCGGTTGCAATTCTGCAAATCTACAAACTAAAATTCTAAACGTTAATCTCTTGCTTTCTAATAACCAGATTAGTTTCAAATCTATTACTTCAATTTCTTCCAAGAAATAATCTCATATAAGTACAAGGTGTTCGGACAACATTGATTAAATCCAGCTTTCTATAAGTAACGTTACTTTCATGAGAAATTGAAGTTGTAATTTTTATTTTTCTCTCTAATTAAAAAATTACTTTGCTGGAATTTGGGATGATAATTCTACCTGCCATTTTCACACCTCAACTTGATTGGAACCAGTCTTGTGTTTCACATTTCATATTCAGGTTTATCACTAATGAGAATTACATTAGCTACATGGCATTATATTTATTACAAAACATTTAGTTAGACTCTCTAAGTGACTGATATTACATTCGTTTTTTTATCTTAATAAATTTCATAGAATACGTGGACAAGGTCAAAATTTGATTCTAATAAGAACAACAATACACTGTGGCAATGATAACTTAAAAGTGCCAAGAAAAAGTTTCTCAATATACCGAATTCTTGGAATTAACTCCACAAAACCAGCTGTTCTAAAGATTTAGTCTATAAAAGCACACAAACACATCAACTTCATACTTTGTAATGCAAATTAGCTCTATCCATATTTTTAATTTTATTGCAACAAGACGGGAGTGATACCTAAACAGTTTATTTGACATTTAGGAACGTTTTGGAGATTGAATATTGTTCTGAATAGAAATTTTAAAATTATTATTGTTTAATTAAATTCATTCAGCTTGGACCAGCAGTAAATCAGTATACAGTAACTGAATATTCATCAAAATTGCTGTAAATCAAATATTTATATGAAACATGAACAGATATAGTTATATCGGTAAATGTAAACATTAATAAGCGATTGTGCGTGAGAATCCTATCTTAAACTATAAAGCTTGCTAAGGGTTTTACTTACTTAATCCTCTACCCCTTTTACCTTCCAGTAACATCTCACAAACTGTTTTAATGTCTTCCTATGTTTAACTAACATAAGTGTTAAGGGTTTTAGTTCAATATAAAAGCAAAATTTAAATTAAGCTCTAGTTCATTATTATGAGTAGTTAACATTACTTATTAGTCTTACGAAGGTAGAAGCAAACTAACAATGAGCAAGGCTCTTCAGTGTACAGAGATACGCAAGATGTCCAATTTTTCATGGAAATCTTACTTTTTATATCTCCGAAACAACTAGGAAAGCCCAGATATAATTCTTTGCATGATTCATAGTACGAAACGTCTATTAGTCTGCAGATCTTGATAGTCAGTACTTTCATTAGGGGTGTAAAATCATGGAGCACGAGCAACCTATTTTAAGAATTTCTACATCACTGTAAAAAAAGAGTCCTATCATTCTCGAAATCTACACTCATATCAGTTTAACAGAGAAACCTGACCTGCATCCTTTTGTGCTGGTTACGGGTCATTTTCAAGTAGAATTTTCAAAGACCTACCAAAGTTGAATTTAAAATATCTAAAAACCTGCAATATTGAAATAGAGATTGTTACTGCAATGGTATTAGCATCTTACAAAAGCTCTTGGTTATGGTTATGAACTGAGGGTTCAGAATAGAACAAAAGTTGATCCTTATTTAAGATTTTCTAAATAACGCATTAGTTCTAATAAACAATTTGGTGCAATATTAACAACATATTCTGTATTACGCTCAGCAAAAACGCATACAAAACAAATCGACATCAAAATTCAAACAACCAACTGCGACTTTAATTTTTTTCAGTAATATGGAAAGTAATCTCTTAGACCGTATCAGCAGCCGTGTTAGTGGTACAATCTGTAAGTCTGACAACTTTCTTTTTATTAACAAAAACGAGTAAGGTCTTCAAAAATGTTTAAACATAAATTAGCATTATGCAGAAACAATATTCAATATTTTGACATTTTGAGGTAGGTTTACATAAAAGATTTAATACATCAAAGATTGAATTGGGCTAGTTAGCATGTTCATCACCTTGGACTTTCACAAGTTATACGAAACAGTGTCTTTTGAAGAAGAATAAGGATACTTTCAGTCTTTGATAAACCCATAGTTAATAAAACGTTAAAGACAACCCTCTGAAAGGAACATTCAAAAATATTCAATCCAAAGTTAAACTGCACAATCTTGTATTTAGAAACTCAACTGCAAATTTGTAACTTTGCGTGTATGGGATAAAACCTAGACATTTTGACATTAGGTGCAAAGAACGCGTACGTTATTATTAAGAATGCGATTCCGACTTGTAATCGCAGACTGTTTCTTTGAATTTTCACATTGTTTAGATAACTGATGATTTGAAGTCGTAGCCCATAATCATTACAAACACGGACACCAAAATCATCCTACGACTGCACAAAACTAGCATAGCATTTTTATATTTTGCAACCATAAACATTAGATATCCTAGAGGCTTTTGAAATCTACAAACATAACATGCCTCTATTGAACGAGCAAATTAAGCTCATATAATCGTTGTTTGAGCCCTCAAGTAAAAACCAATATCCTAACTGTACTCTTTTTAGAATGGTTGTAAAAGGCTACCTAAAGGACAGTATAGTTTTGGTGGTCGAGGTGACCACACCAACGGCAGAAATAAATAAAGTAAAGTTGTTATACTCAAGTGAGTTGTTTAATTTGCATAAAAGAAGAAATACAGCACATTATCCAACAATCGTCGTTATTCGGCGTTTTGCACAAAGATCGAGTCGATTAAGGATCACATGGCAACCATGATAAAAGCTCGTTTATTTACTGTTTTAGCTTAATTTACTCTTGACAATGATAATATTGAGACACGTGTCGCGTTTATTTAATAAAGTTACCTCATACATCTAAGTAAGATTAAATGAAAACATAAAGAAGATAATCAACACGTATTTAAATTGTTTTTTACTATTTTTGCCGTTATAAAATATTTTTTTAATTGTAGTATATATTCTATATTCGCCACAAGTCATTTTGTAAAAACAAAAACAAGTTGTACTCATTTTTCTCTGCCATCATAAAAATACTGACAATGTTCGTAAATAAATGCAGCATAAAATTATCATTAATATCTATCTATCAAAGCTAATTCCTTAAATTAAGGCATTCAAATATTTCGTTATCACGACATCGCGTGTTTTAAAAGGTTCTAATTTATTTTTCCGTTTTTTAAAAGACAAGACAGAGCTTAGAAGAATCACATAAGTAAAAATGAAGAAAGTGTATCTCACTGAGATTATAAGGTTGCAAATAAAGAATACGGTATGAAGCACGTTAACATTTTAAATAAAACCTTTCCCTACGGCAACATAATATAAAGTACCCTTTAACATAAGATTATTATTAGTGCGAGAAACATAAAAAATTTTAAGTAAGGCTTTATTACAGGGTAAAATACTGAAAACGTGTTCCATTTAGCTTTTATTGTTTGTTAGGTAGACCTGGAAGCTATCTTCTTTCCGATTTAATGGATTTTCTTTTTATTCCTTGTTTCGAGTAGTATCTCCGATTATGGAATTTTAAGGTAGTTAAAAATAAAAAATAGAAACAAAAGGTTTTAATAATGCCAGGCACTTATACTGTGGGTGAAAAGAAATATTACATTACTTTACAATATAAATTAGGGAGAAAAAATAATATGCACGTATTGAAGACCAATGTTTAAAGAAAAAGGACTCTATACCGCCTTTAAAAATAAATATACTTAGTATGCTCGAAACAACCGGATTAATATTTTTTACGAGAAAACTAAATTAATTTAAATAGAGGTATACATGAAACGTCTTTTATAATTAAGGATTATTTCTGAAATGATGGTCGTAGAGTAAGTTCGCTGACTACAGCTGGCTTCTTATTAAGGAAGTTCCCGAATCCTGTTAAAAGCGTAAGTTCTCTATAAAAACTCTATGGAGGGATATTAAAAGCTGCATTTTTTCATATAACAAGAATACTTTCGGTAATTTACTTTTTCTGCTCTCACTCTCAAATCTTATATATCCCTTTTAACCATCCTAATGTGATGATATATTGTCAAAAGCAGTTATACAATAAACGATTTTGCCATTATCACTACTAGGTCCTCTAGAAATTAGTAGATGATAGAACCTTTTTTAAACTTGAATTTGAAACATGCTCTAATTATTTATTTAGTCCTGTCTTGAAAGTCTGAAAAACTTCGCAACAAAACAGGCAGATTTAGACTCCTATAGTACAATATTATTATGTCCCTGTCGGGAAAGAAAATTACACCGGTTTCAATATCCACAAACAATTTATTGGCAAAAACATCAGTAATATTTGGGGGTACCAAACTCGTTTGTTAATGTAAAATCGTCGTTTAGTAATCATGTTGGTTTCAACCAACTAATTGTTAGTGATGAACACTTAACGGTTTTGTAAAGTTAGGTGTGGAAGCGTACACCGACGTTTTGATATTTAAACAAAATTTTGCAAGTGTATAAACGTTCTTGTGTGCGCGGTACTTCATGAATAAAAGTACACAAGGGTATCTAACCATTCCGGCAGTCGTTTAAATCAAGCAAACTGAGGAAAGAATCCTGTTATATTGAGTCCAAACTTGGTAAAATTTTCTGTTCCGATTCCGTAATAACTGTTTATGCTATAGTGAGGTATTTTTAGTTTAATAACTTTACTTGTTGTTTCCTTTTTTGTGGAATAAAGATTAGCTATATAGATAGTCTTAGTGTGCATATTACAGCATTGATTACCCAAGGTTAGCGTAAATTTAGAGCTATAAACTATTTTAATAAATTAAAGTTTTCATTATTGTTAATTGAAAGCCTTCGGCTTCTTTTGTCTTTTAGTTAACGGATATAAATCAGATAGCAAAATCTTGCAGTTTTGTTTTACTCATATTTCTTGGTTCTGATATACATTTTGAACTTACACTTTTGGTTTTCATATTTCATATTGAATTTGTTTTGTCAAATTTAGTGTTTTCTTTATAAATACTTATTTTTATTTTTATTACTTTTGATTAAATGAATGAGAGTAAATATAGTTTAGCATTTCATTTGGGTGCTGTTTATTAATTCCCTTTTCAGGCAACGTATATACAATTGTGGGTTTATACAATATTGTACAGATAATGTAAACCAGGTACTTGAACCTGTAAATGGCATGCTGTTGTGATTTTTTTAGTAAAAGTACTAAGACCATGTCAAAATAATCTCTCTTGGTAAGTTTGAAGAAAACCCGAGTATAGAGTGTTCACTACTATTAAAGTGATTTACTTATAAAGAGTGTTCTCTAGTGCGGAGCCACATCAGTGAACGTGATAATCTCGACTTGACTTCTGACACCCATATCGATTGTGACATTCTCAGGTAATAAGTAAGGTTCTTTATTGAGTTAATATATCTTATTCATGGTACATTACCACTTTTTCTGGTTTTGCCCGACACAGTGTGTCCGAAAAGTGTGGAATATCCTACATATCTCAGTAAATATGCATTTTATGGAAAAATGTTTCCTATGAAAGTTGTTCAGTGTTTAGTTTTACATTACAGGGCAATACCAAATAACTATTTTTTAAAAAAACAAAAGCCCAACGAATAATGCTTCAATTTTTTTTAATAGGAAGGTATCCCTTTATTGTACTCATTTGATAGAGAATGTTTTTCTCTTTTTAATGGTGTAAAACTTTGATACACTTGCATAAGTAAATTTTGATTAAAACGCAAAAAATTGTTTGATTAACGCTTCAAAGTTTATTTATTCATCTGTTACCTTTTCAGACGCGGTCTTTTAAATTTTCAATATCATCTAGTCACATTATGGTCGGTGTAATACACTTTTGTTTGTTGCAACAATTGAATGCGTCGTAGAAATGTCAATTAATAACCGAACTGAAGCGAAAAGTTATTTGTTTAATTAATTTAAGCATTTTGATTAACGTGAGGATAACAAAGTTACAAAAATACGACTTGCTATGGATCATTTATCAGAAAAATATCGTATCGAAATTTTAATGATGCTGGGATATGGAGACAGAAGGAGAACACAGGAGGAAGTTTGCAATTTGTTTAATAACGTGCACCCCGAATACCATATTTCTCAGTCTACTGTAAGTAAAATTTTGCATAAATTTCATGAGACGGGTTCTGTCAAAGATCGTCCAAAAACGGGTAGACCTAAAGCTCGAAATAATGAACAACGTAAGAATATAATGTTGGCTGTTGTGGAAAATCCACATGTTTCTGTTCGACAAATTGCTCGTGAACATACTTTGAAGAAATTCACTGCACACGAAGTTCTAAGAAAGGAGAAGTGGCATCCGTATAAACCTTGTATAGTTCAAGAATTATTAGAAGATGATTTAGATCTAAGATTGCAATTTTGCGAAAAAATAATACATAGGGTTCAGGAAAATGCAAATTTTCATAAAAATATCCTCTTCACTGATGAGGCAACGTTTTGTTTGAATGGTATCATTAACAAACAAAACACGCGCTACTGGTCTTCGCTAAATCCTGGCTGGTATGTAGAAGGGCACACCCAATATCAGCAAAAAGTCAGTGTCTGTGCAGGAATTATTGGAACCCAAATTTTGGGACCTTTTTTTATAGAACATAATTTAACAGCAGATGCTTATCTAGATTTTTTAAGATTTGACTTAGTTTCTGCTTTAGCTGTTCTATTTCCTAATGAACTAGATCCAGATGTACCCCATAACAGAATATGGTTGCAACAAGACGGGGCTCCTCCTCATTTCGGAATTAATGTCCGACAGTTTCTTGATAATACTTTCCCTTATCGATGGATAGGCAGAAGAGGTGCAGTAGAATGGCCAGCTCGCTCGCCAGATTTAAGTCCACTTGATTTTTTTTTTGTGGGGCCATCTCAAAAATAAGATTTATGTCAATATGCCTGAAGATATTGAAACTCTAAAAGACAGTATTAGAACAGAGATTAGAGCTATCACACCAGAAACGATTCAAAATGCAGTAAACGAATTTGAAAGATGACTTTATCAAGCTGTGAATGGTGCACACTTTGAACACCTTTTATGAACTGTAGAGTGTAGTTATACAAAATTTTCAATTTGTAACAGATGAATATGGAAATAAACTTTCAAACAATTTTTTGCGTTTTAATCAAAATTTACTTATGCAAGTGTATCAAAGTTTTACATCATTGAAAAGAAAAAAACATTCTCTATCAAATGAGTACAATAAAGGGATACCTTCCCATTAAAAAAAATTAAAGCATTATTCGTTGCGCTTTTGTGTTTTTTAAAAATAGTTATTTGGTGTTGCCCTGTAATGTAAAACTAAACACTAAACAACTTGTATAAGAAACATTTTTCCATAAAATGCAATTTACTGAGATATATAGGATATTCCATACTTTTCGGACACACTGTATATAGGTTCATAATGAGTGTGTCGACAACTGAAATTTGCATGCAGTAGCTACCGTGAAGTAAAAGGACATGTAGAAAATTTCATTTTAACACTGCACATTGTTTCCAAGATATTAGAAAAACTAAAAATCATAAATTTAATTTTGATACTACAGTATGCCGGCAAATACCATTTTTCTCAAAAACAGCACATCCTGTGAAAAAAGCACAAGACTACTTTTTGTTTCTAAATTATCCGTAGATTGCAATTTTTTTTCAGTGGTGGAATACAATTATAAAAAGGTATCCACGTAGACATCAAAGAGTAAAAGCTGTATGGAAAATTTTTGTATTAGTATATTAGGCATCAAGAATCTTAAATAAAACTTGTGACCCTGTATCTCGCAAACGATGCACGTCAGAACCTAGATTTATATAAAAAAATATGCCCTGATTTTGGGTTAGGAACATGTCTCAATACTTTCGTTCATTTCAGAGATTACCCGTATGACTGACCAAAGATGGTCAGGTGTGTAGATGAATAGCAAGACGCACTTCTTTTTAAAAACAGTGCTTTAATAATACCACTGCGTTTTTATAATACATTAACATCTAATCTTTTTAATTGGCTAATACCAAGAGCAGGTTTGTAAAATTAATGTTTACAAAAGTTTTAAAATAACATCAAACGAATGGCCTTGTGTTTACTGTATTAGCATTTACATTTGTTCATCAAACGGGAATTATGTATTATTAAACCAAATATGAAAACTTGAATGGGCAATTCACAGGCACTTAATAGCTCGTATTTATCAACTACTACTATATTAGAAAAACCTAAACCGCAAATTTTACAGGGTAAACATCTGTACAAAAACAAATTTTATTAGAAAAATATCGTGCACTTGTAGATAGTCAAAACAGAAAACAACGAAAAAGGTTACAGTTTTACTTTTTGGAACTGTAAGTGCAATTGAATTTTTTCTATTCTTACATTCGAGAGAAAAGAATAGCCTCTTACAGGAAAATAATAATAAATCTCTTCAAAATATTAGGTATCTGTGAAATACAGCAAGAATCTCACCATTGTGTTATTTTTGTTTGGTCTAGGACCTTTCTGGACCTACATTATTATTGATGTAATGTAGCAACATCATTATTTTACTCCCTTATGAGCATCGTGATACATGTAAAATGTTGATTTAATAGTTTTCAGATTCTTAATTCCAAAGAAATTTGTCCACGGTTGCCTTGAATAAAATATTTTCTAAACGGGAATATTTGGTACTGGTAAATTCTCCATAAAGTCAAACGTCAGAGCTATTATATATTATGAGATATTTTGTTATAAAACCTTTTTGGCTCTTCTTTTATGAACTCTTGATTCTGCAGCAAATGTTCTTTCAACGTTTTCTAAAAAACTGACTCTAAATAATACAGAAATCTACAGACGGTCTGCCAAATCTTAAAGAAAGACTTTCCTTAAATACTTTATATAAGATTTGTAATTCAATTCAGGGAGCAACTTCTTAAATATGCTGTGCATAATTTAAGCATTTAAACGATCATCAACGTATTCTATATCTTCACCGGAGAAAGGGGTTTTCTTTCCGAAAAAAGAGAGAATGTGCTCACGAATTCTTTTGCAAGTTTCGGTGGTTTGGTATTTGCTTTAGGGTGATTTCCTTTTCTGTCACGTAGAGATTTTCTCAATATAAGTAAATCACACGTCTGGAAACCTTTCTTTTGGTTATTCCATATATACTTATAAATGCCTTCTTGCAAACCTTTACTTTACTTGTTTATGATACAATATATTTGAAGTTGTATTGCCCTAAAGTATCGTCTTCACTTTGAATTCGTCGTTGTTTCACCTCACGGTTTTGAATATGCTATTGCAGATATATATCCTGCTTGTCTTTATGGAAAAATTATTCATTGCGTTTATGCAAAATTCGAGATCCTCCTGGTGAAAGCTAGAAAAATAAATTCTTACACTTGCAATGGAAAAATTATTCGTTATAGAGTATATTGAGTTAATAGGAAGCACAAAGATTCTTATTTAAAAAGCTGTTACTAGGTAAACAGACAGCTTACTTGCAATCTTTCTCTCCAGTTAATATATTTTTCGCCTTTAACTTTAGTTTCAAATAATATTTCTCTTTTAATTGAAAGGATTACACGTCCTTTTCTTTTTGGGCTCGTGATCACTTTCTGATTCACTTGATATTTTAACATTACTTATAGTAATACAAACACGTACAGAACAACGTTTGTTTCCTTTCGTAGCAACAATTGAGATGTCATTTAACACTGTTAGTATTGTCATCAAAGCTACCTAACAAAAGTGACTATACAAGTCACTGACTAATGTGGTTTTGATAATGAATAGAGAATGAGATTTTGCAGTTAGATAAATGAGACTAATGTAGTAAATGTGTGATTACTACACTCCTTGCCAATTTAAGTGCAACAAAGCTTCAACAAAATTCTTGATTGAGTAACAGTTACAAGGTTATTTCCCAACTTGCAATTTTTAGTTTTTGCAAAGGCACGTCTTTTTTTACGTTTTTTTGATAAAGTAAACAACTTTTAAAATGAAACCAACGCTTTCTGTTAGCAAATAGCAAGAAATAAATATTTATACCTTGGAATTAAAAAAAAACTCATTTTTCCAGGATCATTATCTATTTGTAGTTTGACATCTTTCAAGAGCGGAATTCTATCAGTCGTTACGGAAAAGTACAATTATATGTTATTCAAGATCAACTCACAAATACTGGTAGAAATGCTCCATGTATAGCATAATATTTATCGCAAACCAAGCAACAAGGATTTGAAATTGCCCAGGGATGTACAACAGCATTTCGATAAAATAATTCAAGTGTAGAAAAACCCGACATTAATACTAAAGATATTACTAAATTTATCACTACTAGACATTCGTTTGCAATCAAATTAAAAGTAACTTTGAAATTGTCGCAAGGGCAAATCTTACCGTTTAGTTCAAGAACTGGAATAATAGGTAGCTCATTCAGATTGATTGACTGCTCAATTTTGTAAACAACATCCGTCTTAAACGAAACGGGATGTAACAAGTACGGTCGCAGTGGAGAAAGATATTGTAGAAACCTAGCGCTTCAGTATTTTGAAAAATAAATTTCCAAAAATACCTTGTCCAACACGAGAAGAAATATGAGAACGAATCTGAACTGAGAGAATATTCAATGAAAATGATAAATATAAAGAGACTGTTAAGTGAAATACGTATTGAAATGCCCTCCAATCAAAAGTAACAATAAATCAAATAATTCAAATACAGTCATTAGAAGTTATCAACTGAACTGAGATGCTGGTTTATTAGAGTCCGGACAACTTCATAATTCTTGCGCATATTTGGCAACGTTTTTGCTCAAAACTGGCTTTAAAATGTTTTCGAGGACATAATTTAATCTTTTATGGAATTTTGTTGTAGAAACTTTTGGCTCACCATGCACAAAAGTCTTTTTCATTAAAATCAATACTAGACATGAAAAAGAAAAATTTATTTGATACATCGATACAAGATTTTCTTGCGTTGTTAACAAGATTGAATTAAGATCCTATTTCACGAAAAAAGACCGTAAAACGCCATTATTTTAAATATATTGTCTTTAATGAGAATGAAAGCACATAAGAAAGAGGAATTAATATAATGGCTGAAGACTTACTCTTTTAAGGTAATGCGTTTTTTCCTCTCTCGCATGTAGTAGGATTATCCATGAATTGTACACAAATTACTTTTCATAAATCTCGGGTTTAAATACAGCTTTGTGTGTACAGTTTTTTTTAACTTCCGTCCAGTAAACCGATCAGTGGGACATTATTTAATGGACTTCCTGCACGGGCGTAACAAAAAGAAAGTGTGGTGGTTTTGGAGGATTAAAAAAAGTTAAAAATCTTTGGTTTTTAAAAAGGTTTGTGTTTATTTATTCTTGCATAACAACGAGACACATGCACAAGTTAAAAAGAATTTTCACAGTATAAATTACAGTTTTAGTATGCTCGTTATGAAATCGATATACTACAGTAATTAAGGACAAAGTGGTTAACAAAAATTGTAATTGTAAAAATAAGAGTTAATAGATATAGAAGATAGTAGATCATCATCAGATAGTGTGCATATACCGTCAAAATTTAATCAATAAAGTGTAGGTTGATGTGTTACAGTAATATACCTACAATACTTCATAAATAAATACACAAAGCGCTATCCGCTAACAAAGAAACTATTGAAACATGAATGTTACGCGAGAAATGGAAATATTTCGATTTTACTTTTGAAGACCTGTCTGTCTAGTACATTTATTTAGTTGACGCTTACTCATATAATTACGTCCGTAAATCAATTTGAGGAAATTAATGGGATCGAAATTGATTTCAAGTAATTACCTTTATATACGAGTTCAATTATGAATATTGAATATACATAAATAAATAAATGTGGTAGTTACAGTAAATGGTGTAGATATTCGGACAATGATAATACCTAGTACGCAGAAAACTTTTATGTCCGGATTAGCAATAATTTCTATTTTATCAATAACTAGTTCTACTCTATTGTGGAGGTTATTTTAATGGGAAAAATAGTTTGGAAAATAAAATCATGTTATCTGTTTACTTGAGAAAATTAATTTACTACCAGACAACTTTCTTTAGCGTGCGAAAAATATGAAGTTTCTAAAGCTTTACAAGTAGTCTTCGAGGTTGTAAATATTAGCTACTAAAGTAAAAAAGGTTATCTTTAAAAGGTAAAACTACCTAAGTCTGGAAGAAATTGCTGGAATATTCTTAAGTGAATAGGCATTAGCACGCCAACCTATATTCCTGCATTCTATAGATTTCTGCAACCTTCCTAGTTATAAGCTTACCTGTATAAACGGATCTAGATCTATTAAATTTACTAATGACTCCAAATCTGTCTGGATAAATCAAGTAATTAATTGTTGGTGAATTATGAAACTCAGAGTTTAGTTGATTTTTATAAGAAAATTCTCTCAAACAATATCACAATGTTAATAGTGCTAGAAACCAAATTTCTATGTAGGTAATAAATCTACTTAATCTATCAAAAGTCGCAAGTCATCTTAACTAACAAAGAATTGTGTAAAAATAATGAGGCTCGCAAGAAGGAATTTCTAAGAAATACAACAAACGAAACGTTACTAGATTGTTTAGATCAAATTGATTATGTCAAAGAGTGAAATCAATAAATGAAGAGTGAATAAGAAAAATCAACTGTACAAAATCGGAAATTATTTTCCTAACCCACGAAACTATTCTAGATATAACGGATACACACGATATCGGTACTGAATATTAGATTTTTATACATAGCATTAATTTTAAATTCCAAAAATAATTAAAGTGCAAAAGTCTATTTTTTCGAGAGAGGATTTGCATTCTTGTCACTTTCTTAGTTATTTTCTTAGGTTATACAGGTACAACTAATGTAATGCATCCTCAACTTACGTAAATTGTGTCATCGGTACATTTTTGGTCCTCTTTAGGTAACAATTCAATCCATTGAAACATTTATAACATTCTCACCATGTAATGAGAAGTCTATGAACGCCACCAACCATAAAAATTTACAAAGGTTTTAACTTTATTAAAAACGTACATGCCAAACTCTTTTAGTCAATAACACAGCCATTCAACTCACTTTAGTGTGATAGACAAAAGTACGTATGAAAACGTCAGCATCCTTTCTCCTTTCCAGTTCCGATAAGGTTGGAAAACAGCAAGACTCATAGAACGGCCTCCGAGTTTCTTGAGGACAGAAAATCAACGTTCATGAGTCTGAGTCAGAATCAGCACCACTTGTCAAATTCGCTAATTTGAGTTATAAGATCCAAATTAGAATAGAGTTCCCTGCACCTTGATTAACTATGTCGATATGTAGACCTGCCCGCGGGCAAAAGCTGTTCGATATTTCCTCTTTTTTTCTTGACTATTTCTAAAATATACAGGGTATCTCTAAATTCGGTTGCACAAACTTTGAGGGTGTACTTGAGAAGCAAAATTAACAGATCCATATCTCTCAGTTTTTTGATTTGTCGAAGGAAGGGAGATCTGGTTTTCACCGTATTTTAAAAACGGTTTGTCCGATTTTGTTTGTTTGTGTGCTCGTGTATTATATCATCTTCCTGTATAATACTGTATTACATCTACCAGTCTTTTGTTATTAGTTTAGCAAATAAGTCCCAGGCAACTTTAGTTTTTCATTGTTCCTTTTTGGCTATAGATTTTTTTTAATTTTGGTGTGATATTTGGATTCTCTACTTAGTTTTCTATAAAAAAATAAACTTTACATGTTTTGAAAAAATCCACCGTTTTCCTGAAAAACGTAAACATCCGATTCATTCATATTCCTGAATAAAACGGAATGTGAATGGAAGCTCAAACATGTAAAAAATAGAATTTATCTTGGTGTACCCAAATCAAGGTTTATTGAAGTAATAGCGTCTACTGTCCTTTGTCTTAACTGACTAACACTATTTGTTTTTGATTCAAGAGAACTTTCTGTTTTAATTTAACCCACAGGTGAAAATCAAACTTTTAAAAAGGAGCTACGTGATAGTCAAACTTGCGGAGCTTAGTTTCCATTGTTTCGTTGTAATGTCAGTTCTTATCTTTTGAACAAGGTTATCATCATTAGTACATTAGCTTGCTAAAGATTAATAAACCTTTCCTGATTCAAAAGATATGCATTTTGTAAACAAAATTTTATTTACGGACGAGACGACTTTTATTAAAGAAGAAATTTTTAATATGCAAGACATGCATGCATAGGCTGAAGAAAATTCGTGAAAAGTAAAGCAAATTCATTTTTACTGTCAACTTAAAATTGGTTTCTGGACTGGAATTCTAAACCAAAATATTTTGAAACTTTTCGAATTTGAAGATACTTTAACTAGGGAACAACATCTTAGATTTTTAAATGATGAACTTCTTGGTTTATTTGAAGATGTAAACGTATTAGATAGAGCCAATGTTTGGTTTATGCATAATGGTGCTTCACGGCATTACACGGTGACTGTAAGAAATTGGCTTAAAGAAAACTAATCTGGCAAATGGATCGGTCGTAACCTGTAATGGGTATTATCTAGATACAAAGTATCTAAAATTGCATCTTGTATCTGAATCTAGATATACTTACGAAAATGTATCTTGTATCTGTAACTAGATACATTTCAGCTGTACCTTTAATGGCAGATGTGTTTTTTTTAGACAATTAGAAAATTTTGAAGTTTTGTGAACAGTTTAATTTTTAAACTTGCTTTTGTCATCCCTTTCCAGATAAAGATAATTTATGGCAATGAATTTTGTAAATTCTCTTCATAAAGAGATCTTAACAAAAAATTATTTTTTAATTTAGTTTGTTCTTTAGAAATTTCTAGTTTCTTTGAAGTAATTCAGTGATGGGTGATGGGTATTATCTAGATACAAAGTATCTAGATAGTGTATCTAGACGTGATAATTACATCGTGTATCTGAATCAAGATATAATTATGAAAATGTATCTGGTATCTGTTATTAGATACAATAAACGTTTGTTTATCTATATCTGTATCTAGATAAAATATTATTGTATCTTACCCATCACTGGTCGTGACAATGACGCCCCGCAAACTTGGCTACCAGGTAGCCCCGACTTGAATCCTTTGGATTTTTATCTGTGAGGTAAATTAAAATAGAAAGTTTATCTTGAACCAATAACGAATATTATTCAGTCAAGAGACAGGACTGTAGACGCTGTTACTTCAATAAATCTTAATTTAATAATAAAATTTAATTTCTTAAAATGTGTCAGAGCGTGTCTTGATGCAAATGGAGCGCATTTTAAACAAAACTGAACTAACCAATTTCTTTCTATTATGTTATGTTTAGTTTTTTTATGTTTTTATGAGTTAGGTATCTAATCTGTTACTTGTTCTTTATTGACCTACAGCTTTATCCGACTGTTTTACTTTTGATAAAAGTCTTATTACAACAAAATGGAATTTTTATTAAATTTACAGTTAACTTGGATGCTTGATGTGATTTTCAAAGATCGGTGTTGTGTCTACCCGTATTGCATGTTATTCATGAATGTGAATAAACCTCTTACGGATTTTTACGTTTTCCTGGAAAACGGTGCATTTTTTCGAAACATGTAAAGTATACCTTTTTTATAGAAAAGTAAATATCACATCAAAATTTAAAAAAAAAGTCTACAGCCAAAGAGCAACAATAAAAACTCCAAGTTACCTGAGGCTCATTTTCTAAACTAATAGCAAAAGACTAGTCAATGAAATAGTGTCATACAGGAAGATGATATACACGTGCACACAGAATTTGAACAAAATCGAACAAACCGTTTTTGAAATAATAGCTTACAGATTATTCAGTATGCCTAAATAGCATGTTTAAAAATTTTCGAAAGAAATGATCACATTGATATTTATGAAGTTGTATTAGATTTAGAAATAATTGAATAAGGAATACGATAGGTATTTGGTACGGGCTAAGTTATTTTTATTCACGTACCTTACCTGTTGATTGTAAGTGTAAGCAATCTATCGATCTTTGGCGTGAACTAATAATAACAGTAATAATTACAACCTGCGAACTGAATCCTATTGATAGTTTGTTTGAAGGTTAATATTTTTTTAATGTCTGGAAGTTATGGGAACTTTTACGTAAACATGCAATTGAATTCTTAATTCTTAATTGCCAAGATCTCTCAGCTTTCAGGCATCAGAAAACTGACAAAAGTCAAAGAAAGTACACCATACAAAGGAATATATGTCTTAAAATTTAAAGTGTTGAAATTCTTATCATGTTAGAAATAAATTAAACTGTTCCTAGACGGGGTTATGTCCCCACACCGATGTCTTTACCCTACATCTAGATAAATTGGTGGTTTTTAGTTGATGTTTCTCTTCATTATAAAGATAAGTAAGCCTCTTACATAATATGTTTATATAGAAATTGGTAACTTTTTAATATCTTTTAGAAGTGGTCATATTTTATCAATTATCATCACTATTTGATGTTGAATACAATCAAATTTGTTTAGATTTGAATTTCCAACTTTCGTAATCAATTTATCGGAATAAATTACTCTTTCCTTTCTTACTGAATTATTTAGTAGCATTTGTTTATTAATAGTTCAAAGAGTGTTTACGGTATTAATATAAAACTTCTATTCTCCGAAAGATTAAAAATGTGAATTTTGTTAACTTACAGAGGACAAAGCATTAATTACTCTTTATGTCCTGTTTGTACCTATGTCGTAACTTCCCATTTTCTACCCTTCTATTAGTTTAATAACATTGTACGTTACACGGCTCTAACCTAAACGTCGCTGTCAAAACCCAAAACCTTGTTAGTTCCGATAATGGGCGGCTGTTAATCATTGCTAACTACGTGATTTCCACTTTTAGCTCAGCAATATTAACTCTTATAGTAGCCCCTATTATTTATTTTTTGTTCCTGGATTTCTTTACGTTTCTGTTTCTAAAAGTTAAGAGCAAAAAGTTGAAATAGGATGAATATCGGCTTGCAAGAAAAATTTGTTGAAAAATATATTATAGGTAGCAGATAAATACTTAAATCGCGAAACAGAAATGAAAGGCGTGATATGTTTACCAGCAGCTTATTTATAAAGAAAGAAACACATACGTACCTACTATGTAGCATTAGATCTTTTTGTTGAATTCTAAAAATAAGCATAGAAATATTTTTGATATTTGGAACAAGGTTTATTTACTTATGAATTTAGAATAGTTCTGTAATATACCTGCTATATTAATTTATAAATCGATACCTAATATTTTTTTATTTTATTCGCCTTTATTGTTAAAACCTGGTAAATGGAAGACAATTTACAAAGTATTCGTCGATTGTAGTTGAACAAAGCACCGTTAGATTCTGTGGTTAATTCACATTACCGATGTCTTAATTACGTTTAACAGAGAGAATAATTAAAGGTGCACTGTTTTACGAGTATATAATATTAAGCGAGCTTTACAATTGTAGTTTCGGGGTTTCAGCGAACCATATTTCAACAGACGGCGTTATTAGCTGGATTTATAACTACGTTATCGAATTTTACAATTAGATATTAGCACTTGGAATCTAGGTAAATCATTATAATGTCTTTCCTTTTGTTTCATTTTCTTTTTGTATTGGATAAGTTGAAAATGTTATGAACACACTACTTTTTAGATTAGTTACAAGTTACAAGATCCCTCGCATTGAAATTTCTTGAATTTTTCTCAATTTTTACAAAAGTTTTACAGTTTATCAATGAACTGATCCGAATGTATAGATTTCATTTTTGTTTCTTAATGTGTTTTCCTTATATCTCTTCAAATAAGCAAATTTGACTGGAGACGCTAAAATCAACTAGCAGATATCAGAACCGTGCGATATCTGCTGTTGTGGACTATTTTAATAATAGCGCTAATGTGGAGTTTAAAATAAAAATGGGAGAGAATAGTCTAAAAAAACATTGAAGACTAAATCTGAGAAATTAGTTGATAAAACTAATCAACTGGAAGCCCGTGTAAAATCCTCTCAAAATGATAAAGAAGAATTTTAACAAAGATGATCTGGAACGACATAATTGTCGCAACTGCATAAGTTTATAGATTGGCAGAAAATAAAAATAAATATGCTAATAAAATTATTCTTGATGTTTTTAATAACAAAACAGAAGTATCTAAACAGTTAATTGTAAAATTGATTTTTTGAAGAAATTAACAATTTATTTATTGACTACATGATAATCAGCAAACTAGCACTTGTGTCTTATGATATTTAAACATTGTTCATTGAAAACTGTGAAAGCTAATTATTAATTTCAGTTTTATTTTCTTTTCTTCAAGCATATTAATTGTGGTTACCAGTGGGACCAAGGGAGTTTCATTTTAGGTCCTATACTTGTTAATTTTCTGTTAATCAACTTAGATAAATCGATGCTTCTAAACATCGGAGTATCGGAAACAAACCTTTCAAACAGTCATGATGACAAATCAATTGCTATTGCTGGTTACAACTTCTTTAGGCAAGATAGAGGAGCAGCTGGAGGAGTTATATATGTTAAATCATCCTCAAATATTCAGGTGTTGCAAACAAATTGTGCTATTGAACAATTGTGGGTTAATGTAAGTATTAACAAAACTTGATGTTACCATATCTGATATAATACCGAAACATGATGATATTATTTTCATAAGAGATTTTATTGGATACAATTAGTTTTTATAACATACTCGATCAAAATGCTCCTACTCAATTAATTAATGAGAGAAGATCTCCTTTTTAGATGTTATAATTACAAGCAATTTTGAAATAATAATTGAAAGCCTGAAACTGCTGATCATGAATTAGTGTAATATACTTTAAAAGTATCGCAATCAAAAATCTTTTCTAAGTTTAGAACTTGCAGGAACTTTAAAGATTTTGGTCACGCCCGTTTCTATGAATTCAGTACATAAAACTTAAATCAAGTAAACAATAAAATTACCAATTTTGTAGTTTTAGTTATGTGGCATGTACCCGTGCCTAAAACTTTGTAGTTTGTACCACTGCTCTGTTAAATGTACATGATGATATATTGACAGCAACTGATAACAATAGAGTTATAGTTCTTCTAGATTTCTCAAAAGCTGCCGATACAATCATTCATGGCATATTAATAGCCTTGCTGTCAAAGCCGTAAATTTTTTGTTAAATTATTTAATAACAGTTAGATATGAGGGTATAATTTTTACTTTTCGTGATATTACTTGCGGTGTACCGCAGGAATCGATTCTGGGGCCTATTTTGTATATAATCTACACTTCAACTTTTTCTGCTGTGTTAGAAGCTTGCTTTGTGTTCTATTATGCAGATAATACGCGATTTAATTAACAAAAACTTGTAGAGTATTTATTTGAAATCTAAAGAGCGTGGCTCAGTGATTAATCCCCAGAAGTCTGTTGTTATAGTTTTTGGAAGAATTTGTCTCCCCGACTCAGTATCAAACCAAATAAAGATTGAATTGAATGGTAAGAAGATTACAAAACATAGCGTAGTAAGAAATGTATCAAAATGCTTAGAAGCAGCTTATAGTTCTTTAAAATTAATTTTAATGTATTAATTAATTATTTAATTTATTTATTTATAACTGAATAAAACTGTAGTATAAGTTCCACTCTCTTACATATATAATTCTGACTTGCATGTATCTTTAACATATGAGTGACAAATCTTGTTTTTTCGTATATATCTTGCGCTAATAAATAAACGCCTATTTGAAAAATTTTGAAATTACACTTATTTATGCACAAATTTCATCAAAACAAAATTTGTTTGATCAAAATCCGTTGGATAGTTTTTGAAAAATAAGCTTTCAACGTGAGAGGCAGGACTTGTTACTCTAAAAATAAATAAGAACAAAATGTTTTGCCATCTTAATAATTTTACAGCAATAAATACAAAAAAAATCAATAATTATTAACGTACTTTATCTAACTTAAATATTTTTAGGTATTGATTTACAAGAGACTATATAAAACCTTATATTTGCACCGTTCTGCAAGATATAAAATAAAAAGTATAAAATCTTGTCATTCTGAGAGTCTAAATTAAATTTGGCTGAAAAAGTTTTCGGAGGTTGCGTCATTTTCGAGAAGATTATTCTGATAATGTCTTGAATTCTTGGATATCTCGGAAATAACTGTAGATATTCAAATAATTATCTTGGGTGGTATTTACGTAAGTTGTCAACTATTCTACACATTCTTAGAATTGATACCCCCATTAGGAACGAATATGTAGGATGGGTACCCACAGTTTCTTAAAAAACCAATTAAATAAGTTTGTTGTTTCTAAATATTATTCCTATTTTAACAAAAAAAGTTACACTATACACCGTGGAACAATCAAATTGGAGGAATTTTGTCTATCAGTATTAAATCTAAAAGTTACAAAATATAAGAAGAACTGTTATGTAAAAAATACATTAATTCAGTTCTTGCTTCATTAACTAACGAAAATAAAATTATTAAAAATAAAAAAGCTGTTGCCTTTCACCCTCTTCATCAGTGTCAGAAGTAAAGGGAACTCGCCACGGTCTTTATTTGAAATTCATCATACTTTTATATTAGAAGTGAAAGCTGAAGTAGTGCTGAGACTCGTGTGTAACTCACGGCTATATTGCGAACAGGAATAAACATATTTGTAATATATCTAAAGTAGAAAATGTTAAAATGTTTAGGTTAGAAAAGTACCTTAGAAAAGTCTTTCATTAAAGTTCTGTCCAAAAAAAAGTAAGTTGAATTTCTTTTGAAATTATTGACAAACATTAAGATAAGTAACTTTGTTTCAGTTAAAAACCTCATTATCTCGGAGAGTTTTCGAAATTGCATGCATAAAGATTGATGAGATCTTACTTAACGTACGTTGCACGTCTTGTGTTTGTTTTCTAGTGCGTAGAATTTTCTTTGAACCTAACTCGGTCAGGGGATAAATAAAGGTCTGAAAGTTTTGGACTGGATTTTAATCTTTGGGCCCAACGTGCCAACGCCCAAATAAACTTATGGTAACAGAGATACAGTCTTTTGCAATATAAAAGTTTTTGATCAAAATCGATTTGCAATAATAGTAAATACTAAGGTTTTAATATAACCCTTGAGCATGTAAACTAAAAAGCTTGCAGTAATTGTTGTGACATTGTTTCATAAAGTTTTTAAAGTGAACAGTTAGACCCTTTTCAAGAAAATTAAAAAAGATTAACAATGTTTACGGCAAAATGTGACTCGGAGGTTTTTTTTATCCAAACAGTTAAAAACAGTGACTCAGACCGGGAGCCAAAACAACAGAATACGCAGTAACATTGGAAAATACATAGATTAATATAAAAGAAAATTCGAGAATCATCAATCTGTGTTGATAGAATAGAAGAATGGAAATCAATAAAATAAAGCAGTAACTAAACAACGACTAAAATAGGAAAACCACTAGTACTAAAGAGGACGACGAAAAGATTAAATTAGCAATAGATTAGATCTTATTTGTGCTGCTTCTTTATTTATCCATTAGGTTTTATTTCACTATTATTGTTAAGATTGCATGGACCATAATATCTTTTATCTGTTACCAATATAAGAAAAACGTTATGCAAGATTATAATTTACTAGTTCTCTTTGGTTCTAAAATTAGTTGATTCTGTTTTGTTAAGTTTGTTAACCTTTCAGTTAATAGAACAGACTATTAGTTATAATAATAAAAGACTGAAAAAGCGGTGTTCTTTTAATATCTAATGTAAGTTTACAATTTGAAACCTTTTTTATATCTTTTACCGTTTCAGGACCTTCAAGGCGAATTTCTCGATTTCCAAGGATGTTCTTTATCAAATTTAGCAGACAAAAGAATTACGGGTCTAATACTTTGATCCATACTACTTGCATAAAATATATCATTTGAAAACCATCAACGAGGTATCACTTCGGGCATGTTCCTTGTTACTTATAAAAAATTAAAATTAGATTGCTTTAAGTATAGGCTACTGTGTCGGGAAATTAAAAATGTGTCTAGATTTTCCGCAGTTTAACTTCTTAATTTTTAATTTTAACTTTTTTGGTGTTAAAAAAACAATAAATCCTGTACGTGCTAGACTTTATAAATTATAACTTAACGCTTGTATTACTTTCAACAAATTTAAAATTAATTTTTAAAAAGTTTCTAATGGACTTCCTTTCTTATAAGGAAGTTAAGGGAAAGTTTATCAATTAAAAGTATAAATCACAGTTTTAAGATGTCATAATGTTATTATATCATTTTTTCTACTAAATATCGAGCGTTTTTGATCTCATAAATTGAAATAGAAAATTGTTTTGTAAACTTAGTACATAATCAATGTTATATTCTGTTTACATACAAGAACTTCAAAAATTGATTTAATAAAGGACGCAATCATTTAGGTAAAATCACAAAAATAAATTGATCACAAATAAAAGTACCTATAACTTTATTTAATACTCAAAATAATTTGTTAACAATCGTATTTAAATCGTTGTTGGCAAATCCAGGTGCGTTTACAAATTAATGTTCTTCCAGTTATCGCTTGTTTCACTTTTTATAACTTCCTCCAACACATTGGTCTGCCAGATTTTATATTTATATAATAAAATATTTCGCGTGTGTTGATAAACTTTTTGATAAAAATAGTTTTTTGTGTTTTTAACAAAAATGGATATAAATATTTTTCTAATTTTTATCATTTTTAATGGAGGCGGTAACTAAAAGTAGATAAAATCGTCAGATAAATAATTACAGCTTATTCTATAGACTTGTAATGCAAACAGCTGCGATATAGATGGATCTGTGTAGTACTTTGTAGATAGCTTTATAACATTAACAAATATGAGATACGATACGCGGAATTTGACAGAGCGTAAAGTAGAAAGTTTCTGAACCTATAATATCCTATTTCAGGCACATGTGAGGAGCGAATATTTTACAAGAGATTTTCATAAACGTCAAATCATTTCCGACCGCGATTTTTCGTTTGATTTTCTTTTTTCCGGAAGTTAAATGTTTTTGTATCTGGTAATAAAATTTTGCTAACTTTTTGTTGGAGTGTTATTCCTCGGACGCTATTATTTCATCATTTATGAAACTTATTAGCAGAAGAAGAATAGATTCTTCGGAATTTTAAATATAAAATTCATAATTTTATAAATTCCTAGATTTAATTGAACGGTTAAATAAAGGAAACAAATAATCATAAACGGAGATAAGGAAAATTTGCAAATTAATTCGTGCAACTTACCCTGATAATTGGAGTGTTGAAGGGTTATTAAAAATCACGCAAACAGCGTAACGAAGCGCGTAATTCGGATCGGTGTGATTCGCGACCGTTTCGAATTCACGTTGCGGAACAACTGGCCCGCTTGACTAGACGTTGCGACGCCACCGTCGCATCGGATCCTGCGCTTTCTAGATATTCTTTTATTTTGAATGCTCAATACATGTACATTATTGCTTTTTTTGCGAGACAGGTAATATTTTAAATGACACATCTAAATTATCTTTGAACTTCGCTCGAATGTATTCACCTTTTACCTAAAACCCAAGCAGATAACAAGCTTATTTCAATTCAAAATAAAAGCATTTTGCTTTTATAAAACTGGAACTTTTATGTCTTTAGAACTTAAAAAAAATTAAAAACGCTTATCTTATAAAAAACCAAAAACATCAAAGAATTAGAATGTTTCTTTTAAGGAAACTTATCGTACCAATAGGAACAATCCCTTAGGTGCCTCGTTTTCACATCACGAACATCTGTCAACCTTTCGGAGATGTTTGGTAACGCACAGACGTACCCTCCCACAAACAGATATTATCTAGAAAGAGTTCCTTTTTTGAGTTCTTTGAGTTTTAAGTCGAATTCTTTCACAATTCTAATACTCTCTGTAACTGGTCCAAAAGCGAAAGAAGCTTGGAGGTCACAAAGCCTTTCCCTTGAGACCAAAAGGACGAACAACCCTGACTTTGTATTACGCGTATCTTTTACTTATTATGGCTATTTAATATTTTCCAGAAGAAAAGCCATTTGAATAATTTTTTCTTTTCACTCTAAGAGTTGAATTGTGAAAAAGCGATTCAAACAGGTGTTATGAAATATTAATTTCTTCAAGTAGTCGGGACAATTTTCTGCTTTAAGTTTCTACATTTACCTGCAATTAACTTGAAGCTTAACCTTATAATTTAAATAAGCAGTGAGTGCATTACTAAGTTCTTTAATAATAAAATTGTAATTTCCTCGATTATTTTCTAAGTTTATTGAGTTTTTTCCATGCCAAGTTTAAATTAGAAATACTTGTAATGCGATCGAACTTACATTTAACGTTAGAAGAAGATATACTACTTTAGATTCTAGAATACAACCTTAAGGTGAATTATTTACGTGTTCAAGAAACAAAACGCTGCACCTGAGGTTATTTCCAAAGTGGGAAAATACTTTCTCCCGGTTTTATACGGCCTTGCTGGGAAATGAAAATGTGTCCTTGGACAAGCGCAGATACCAAGATCGGTAAAATCACTTTTGTTTCAGGTATCTACACTTTACTTTTAAATGGCAGTGACAACGTTAACAAAGAAATAGAGGCATCGGTGTTAAGAGATGTCAAGTTGAAGCCTCAAATTCAAACTTAAATCTTCCTAACTAGCTGGTTTTCTACAAAATTACTTTTAGATAACTTTAGGTAATGCAACAGGTTTATAAATAACTAAATCACCGTTTAGAAAATTAATAACACAAGTTTTAAGTATTTCACTGCTACAAAAGTAGACTTTAATCTATTTTCCTTAATAATAGTTATTTCTTTTGATTCTTCTAAAAGAACATCCTGTTGATATTATTTTTAATTAAAGAACATGTAACCAATTTTTTGCTATACGAAGTAGATATCCAAATATCCATTTTCTTTTCAAAAGTGTTGCATCTTCTAATTTGTTTTCTGTGAGTTGTAGTATAGAATGTACTTTCGAGAAATGCACTGCATTAGTAAAAACATCAAACATCACCATCAAAGATTATGTTTGAATTTCACCATGTATAGCAGAAAAACTGCAGTATCAGAATTTCTTCTTAACTCACGGTAACTGATACAAGAAAATTTAGAATAAAAACCAAATATGCGTTTTCAATCACTTCACAATTAATGGACCCATAAATGTTTCAGCAGATTTTACACACCAAAACTAAAAGAAAGCTCTTAACAAACAACAAAATAATTACACTTTTAGTTTTTGTTTCCCAGGCTGTAGTACAATTGGAGAAAGATTAAGTTGACTTGTAGAGAAATGTAAAATTATTTTGAAAACTGTTTTTCAGAAAATCGCAAGGATACTTTTTTCCTTAAACATCAAGCTCAAAAATATTAAAATTGCGACAAAATCAGTGGCAGCGAGGTTTTTCCAATTAAAGGGTATCTCTGCTACTAGTTGCAAAAAGTTTTAATTAATAGTCTAATATAGTGGAAAAAATGAAATAAATGTTTCATTTTGGAAACTTTATTACTTTAGCACTTTAGGAAACAAAGTTTTCTTCTAGTTTTGATGTGTAGAATTTGCCGTTGAATTTATGTGTACCCGTTAAGAAGCACACTCTATAATGATAACATTACTAACACACATAATCATTGCTATGTCTAAATAAAATAAGGTTTATCTCTGAATCATAAGCTGAATGTGAAATATGGAAAAAAATCTGAAAAAACTTTGCAATCAGTGCCTTGTAATAAAACAGTTTAAGCAACTATCTACTGTTCACCTACCTTGTGTTTAATTTCGTAGGTAACTATGTCTGACGGATGTTTGGTATCGAAATATAACATAACGAAGAAAAAACAAAACTAAATAAGCAAGAAGATTGTTATGGTAATCTCGTTGTCACTGGAAACTTTCACCTTGGCTCTGGCTGTGTCTTTTAGTCCATTAACGTCCATTATCTGACTGTAAAATACATAGAGTCCACAGCAAAAGACAATAACGTGATGCTTCAAAATAACAAATTTTGTTAGGCGGTCTTGGCATATGAAGGGACATTTAAAATTCCCATCAACCTAAGACCTAACAAGTCGATGAGATCTACTTGGCATCTGCTATTAAAATAAAGTAATATCTTTGGTTTTACTACAATTCTGTTTTTAGGCACGTGGGGAAAACGCCTAATTTTTGGACTTTAACGGACATTCATTAATGCACACATTAATTAGGTAATATCCGGAATATCACCATTTTAAAAAATATTTTGCACTTCAACTGAGCAAGCCAAGTAATGTGGATTCTAACGGATTTCGTATTTTATCGTTGACAGGTAAACGGTAACGGATTTAGAATACTCCCTAAAAAGTTTCAAAGCTTCTCACTCATTGCTACTGACTCTGCCTCTACAATTATAATTGCTAATTTGTGAGTTATTATTTGGCTGTCTGTAGATGTGATTCCAGAAAGTATTATTTACGTTGTAGATTAAGTATAATACTCTAAGTATGTCTGTTTTTGTGATAAAAGTTTTTCAGTTTTATATTATTTATTTTAATTAAAATTATCTTTAGTAAACCAAATTGGATACTTTGAATAAAAATTACTGCGTACTTTTAGAATAGATTGATCTAATGCATTGTAAAACAAAACAAAAAATTTCTCTACAGCCTCATCCTTATTAGTTTTCTAAATCCTAATCGACAACTCTTAGATCACACAGCAAATGAAAATCTTTTAAAAAATGTGTCTCATGTGTGTTCTTCCATATATTTATGTATATAGTATGTACGTTGTTATCAACAGTCACAGTCAATGAGTCAGAATTAAAATGTGTGTGTCATTGTCGTAATCAGACGTGTAAATGGTCTATCTGTCTCGTGTTTTCTTATTATAAAATTAACAGTTTTATTAATACAAATTAACTTAAGAGAAAGAAAAACAGAGAAAAATCAAAGTACTCAGTGTAACTGTTTTGATCCTAAACATCAAGAAATTTTAAAAAAATTAGTTATCGATGCTGTTACAGAGAAAACCTCAAGAATTATTATTATTAACTACAATTCAAGATCTTCCCAAAGAAGTAAATGATTTAAAAGAATCAAATATTGACTTAATTAAACTTTTAACTGAAAACTTTAGCATTAAAACAGAAAACAATAAATTTTCCAATTTCAATCAACAAACACTTACTTAGAAGTATAGAAGACGACGATAAGGCAGATAAAACGGCCAGGTTTACTCACACATACCAACAAGACACACCACGTCGCCCACCGCGTTATAAAAAAACAAAATTAATAATGAAGTAACTGTAATGCAACAGATAGCATTCTAAATGAAAGTGCAGATTGTAAGGAAGATAATCAAGTATTGAAAATTAGAAATATTAAGCAGTAAAGAAGAAAAAATATTAGCTTGAATATTGTAGGAACAGGTCTGAGATCTGAATTTACAGCAAATTAACCTAAACTGTGGATCTGCGTAGGTCGTCATAAAGCTACCTCAACATCTGAACAACTTTAGTCGTATCTGCTAAAAAAATCACCAGAGTGCGGATTTGTAGTGGAGAAACTTGAAACAAAAGGACCTAATACAGCTACAAAACAATTAGAAAAAGAAATATGCTCTCCTAAATATTGGTCATTCAATGTGATAATAAGACGTTTTAGATTTAATTTTTTTCGGAAACGTGAACATTCTCCTGAGTAATGAATTCAGCTTCCACACGCTATCAAAGTATTAAGAGACAAAAGAAAAGAAAGTGGCAGTGAATACAGTTTATGGAATTTAATACTCGCACATATAAATGTGCAGTGCTCGACTAACAAACTAAATGATACGAAAAAGTACATCCCAGACGTATTGTGCGTTGTTGAACAGTGGCTATCACTTGATGCTGTTACCAGTGTATCCTTTTCTGACTATTGGCTGGCTGACAGCTTCCGCAGAAGTTTTCATGGACATGAAGGTAGCTTAATCTACATTCGGAATATTCATAGATCTTTTATAAGTACAATAAATTGTAAAAGATTTGCAATCGAAAACATTTTGAATACAGTGTTATCAAGATTAATTTAAAAAATAGTTGTTACTGCGTTGTAGGCATCTACAGATTTCCAGGGGGGATTTAACTACCTTTTTTAATCAAATCATCATGTATTACTTAATTGTAGTAAGTAAACTAATCTTCTCTATCTGTCTGT
This sequence comes from Ignelater luminosus, assembly GCA_011009095.1. Classification (NCBI taxonomy): domain Eukaryota; kingdom Metazoa; phylum Arthropoda; class Insecta; order Coleoptera; family Elateridae; genus Ignelater; species Ignelater luminosus. The sequence goes on from VTPC01089669.1 coordinate 253,997, forward strand.
GTTAATTACCTTAAAAATGACTTTAAAAAACAAATGGTAGATGATTTATTTTTTGTTTTAATTTAAATGTAATCACTAGTGCTCCAACTAAACAAAATGGACAAAATCGTTCTGTTAAATGTACTCAGCGAATTGTCATAACAGTTTCTTCTGAAGGCCCGTTAATGCTAATGAGGTGTATGAAGTCATAAATAATTTAAAAAACAAGAGTAGTGTAGGTTTCGACAATATTTCGGCCAGAATTATGAAAACCATTTCACGATTTACCACCGATCCTCTAGTTTTCATAATTAATTTCCCTCAATCTTTAAAGACAGCCATGATTGTACCAGTTTACAAAAAAGATGAGCACCAATGTGTTGAGAATTATCGGCCCGTTTCTGTGCTCTCAACAGTATCAAAAATTATAAAAGAGCTGTTATGCCACAGAATCACTGAGTATTTACAAAAGTATAACTTATTAACAAATTGGCTTCCAGGGGGCTAAATCAACTAAAAATGCAGCATATGATTTTATGGGATATATCTATAAAAAAATTGGTGGCACACAGCTGGTCTCTTTTTTGACCTTTCAAACGCGTTTGACTGATTGCAAATAAATTTTGTATTGGACAAACTAATTAGGATTAGGATTTAGAGGTCCAATATTTGAACTAGTAAAGTCATTTTTAAGTAATCGTAAAATCAAGGTTCAATCGGCAGGATATGATCTTAATATAGGAGATCCCCAGGGGTCAGTGCTGGGGGCGTTAATATTCTTATTTTTTATGATCGACTTACCAGATTACTTAAAAAGTTACAAAGTTATGATGTTCGCTGTTGACACGTCAATAGCAGTCTCAGCACGCGACCCTGAGTTACTAGAATGTATAGTTGAAGAGGTTTATCGTCAATTTAATAAATGGTGCATGAAAAACGACCTTATGCTTGATGTTAACAAAACAAAATGTATTTATATTCGTAGCAAAAGGATAGATAGAAACTTTAATTTTTCTTTCAATAATATCTTACTGACTACTGTTGAGTCAACTAAATCTTTAGGAATTGTGATATATCAACATATAAGATGGGATGTCCAAACTAATTATGTAGCTAAAAGGTTAAATGCAGCCCTTTATTCTATGCTACAAATCAAATCAGCCGTAGATCAACACAGTTTAATTACTGTGTATTATTCATATTCAATATTTCTGCTCCAAAAGAGAGTAGTACGCATGATTTTCAACATAAACGGCAGGCAGTTGTAGGTCATATTTTCTTAATCTGTATAAAAGTGGTTCTAACTATCATAGTTATAGTATCAGATCTTGCAGTCTTTTGATTGTAGATTCACATAGATTAGCCTGTTATGAAAAGGCTCTTGTTTATGCAGAAAAAAAGTTTTAAAATAAACTTCCTGCGACTTATCGCAATCTACCATATGAAACATTCAAAATAGCAGTCAGAGGATTGGTAAGATCTAAGTGCTACTACAATACAAATGAATTTTTGTGTGATAATGTCAACGTTTGTTAAACTTTGGATGTGTTGCTCTGATGATAACTATTAGTATCACTGTTATTATGTTTGTGATTATTATTTTGTTTGACTTGACAATATCGACTGTATAGCAGGCTATGGAAATAAAGATTTGTTATTATTATTATTATTATTATTATTATTATTAAAAGGAACTAACTCTATTTTTCTACTATTTGCTTTTTTATCCATTCTTGTAGTTCTAATGCTAACGCATCAATTGGTTATAATAAAGAGTACTTTCAGGCACTTTTTCTACCTAAGAAGTGCATTTGATGGGATCCAAAGGGTTAATGCGGTCATGCGGCCGCGTAGTCAATAGAAGCGTTAGATATAAACATTTTTATTTCATAATGTTTTATGTTCGTTTTATATATCTTATCTATTTTCTTTAGGTAGAACCTCTAGAAATGTTCTACTGGACCAAATAACTTGTCAAATTCATTCAGTCAGAATTAAAAGGAACTAACCCCACAGCATGTTTTCTCAAATCTTCCAAATCACGATAATTTTTTTTCCGTTTCTTTGTCGTTAAATATGATTGTTGTCTAGCACAATACCTTAGTATAGTATAAAAGTTGCAGTTTATACTAAAAACAAAATTCTGGAGTGTTTTTTTTTGTTTCCTGGACATTTAGCATTTGTAGAGTTAATTTCTTTTAATTCTGACTCATTAAATTACAGTTCATTATTGTAGAATTGCATACTGATGCTTTAAAATAACGTACGCTTGCAAAACGTTTTCAATAGTTTTCAACTATCATATTAACGGAGCTGAGCTTCAAAATTTTGCACCTTATTATACCTTTGTACGCAATTGCTTAGAATATAGGTCAGTTATCTGGTATCCGTTTTAATATCCCAATAGCTCTCTGTAGAATTTGTGCGAAAGATAAGATATAATCCATAAAATGTTATACCATATCTTTATACAGATTCGGCAAGAAACTGGTAAACTAATGGTTCGGTTTAACAGATATTACTAAAATATAGCTGAGATGGTATAGTTTCTTTGAAAATAAAACATCTTGCAATGATAATCAAGTAGAAACTTTTATTCCGATATCTTAGATTATCGTGGAAATACTGAAGAAACAAGAATCATAAATTAAATTTTGATATCCTGTATCTCAAGTAAAAGGGTACAAAATAAAATTGCCTTGATTTTTGTCAAAAACTCCAACTAACAACTATTTGAACTCAGTTTTAAAATATCTTGTACGTATATTACTTTAAAAAGCAAAATTTGAGATTTTCTCTGTAAATTATATTTCAATTATTTTAAATGAAATTCTGTAATAGGAAAGATGAAATAATTTTTTCATCAAGACAAGATTTAATGGTACTGTAAAAACAGTAGTCAGTAAGGTAGAAATAAATATGATCTTTGTACGCTGCCCGTTTTGCAATTAGAGACTGCGGGAAAGTTTTAATTTAGATAATGGAAAAAGCAGAAATTTCTTCTCTTCATTGGTAAGTAGCATGCAAAGAAAATATCTAAACTCTGATTTATTGAAATTTTAAAATAGAAGGAAAATCATGCTTCTTATGTAAAATAGAAAAATAATAATAAAATATTGAACACCTCGTTATGTCAGTTGAATGCACCGAAGAGGAATTGAAAATCGGAACTTGAAAGTCCGTAGAGGACCATGCTATTGAACTATAAGTCTAGAACGTTCAAACTTCTGTATATTGGGAACTGAAAAATAATACAGTAAAGTCCTTCGGGAATTCTTCCAATTCAGGCAAACATACAACAAGCAAGTATTCGATAACTATTTTAAGCACGACGTTCTTTTTAAATAAAATAATTTAATTAAAGTACACGTCATAAATGATTTTCTGAAATAAAAATATTTGCTTCTAAAATAAAATTCCTCCAGAAGTATAAACAAGCGCAGCTGCAAAGAATTTGTTTCCGACTATATGAAATTATGCAAAGTATCTTAATTTCAGCAATTAAATTTTCCGACAGAAATAAAAGAGAGTAAAAAGTGTAGACGGAAATTATTTTTTCTGTATAATTCTGTTGTAACTTAAAAAAATTTAAAATTGCGAGTTTTTTCTATTATACGGTTATTAAAACGCAAATTATTTTTGGTGCTTTAAGACAGTATAATAGTTAAATGCTTACGTTGTTTTAAGTAGACTTTGTAATGAAACTTTTAGAATAAGACCAACGTATAAAAAGAAATATTTATGAACATTTACAAAACAAGTATGTTTTTTCTCAATCCTTTGATAATCTACAGTGTGGCCTATTTTCTATATATTTGTGAGGTATTTCGGTTATTATAAGAGTTAGAACGATGGAATTTACACCGTACTGCCGTAAAATAAAATAAAATTTTTTGTTTTTAAGGTATTAGTGGAATTATATAGAATTTCTGATTTATCGCAAAATTGCTGCGATCCTTTACCGACAAAGTATTAATATGCCATGGATTTATGAAGAATCATTACCAGAAAATATAACCACATACTTTAAATTTGAGAATTTAATTTTTTTTGTAATGCAAGTCATTGTTGGCCTAGCAACCTTCAGAAAGATAATTTAAAAAAACTTTCAACAATCTATGATTTCATATATCTATTTTAAACTGAAAGAAACAGGAATAGGGAAAATTCTAAACATAGGAGCGCGTGAAAACAAAAGTGTTACGGTATGCGTAATACTAGTAATTTCATCAGAGTTGAGAAGTGAGAAGAAACTATCACAATTCAGATAATTTTTATTAAATCAACGATAAATTGCTACTAAACCGTAAGATTTGAAACTAACAGGAAATTCGCTATAACTAAAGTAAAAAGAGAAAACAATCTGTAGCACTTGCAAAGATATAATTACAAAATGCTTTATAACATTGCTCTTACAGAAAGCTGTATCTCAACATTTTACGTTGTATGTGTATGAAAAATGATAAATTTTACTTTAATCTCTATATCTTGAACTTACTTTTCAATTACACTCACATTTTTCTGAAACTGCATGTGTGACAATATTTTATATGAGAATTGAAATGACTGGTTTGACCCTATGATATACTAGAAGTTATAAGTAAGTACTAAAATTAACAATAAAAACTCTTCGACTTAAAGTTGTTTTTTGTTTTTATAAAACAGAAACATGATCACAAATCACAATAGGTAAGATTTTTATCACTTAAAATGACGATTATCAACCACCTCTTTAAGAAGTGTTATTTCAGAAACGAAGCAAAATAGAACACATATCGATTATACAAACTTGTTTGCCTGTTTTGATGAGCCAAAGCTGTTATAGAAGTTTGCTGGTACATTATCGAGTCACCTAGTATACAGAGTGCAATAAATAAAGTGTCATAAGTAAATAAATTAACTATTTTAAATGAGAAGAGATTTACTACAATGATCGCAGCTGAATTCCGTTATTCGTTTAACAACTTAAGTTCCGGTTAAACTGAAAATGTCATTTTTTAATTGGAACACCATGTATATTCTTATGGGTCATTACAGTAGTATAGCGTGACAGAAGAATGTTGTTAAATTATTCTTGATGTAACTAAATAAAATAGAGTGGTTCTACAAAATAAATTTCACTTTTTAGTCTTGATTAATAATCTTTAAAGTCTTTTATACAGCGTGGTCAAGATCAAATCAAATTTTATGCAACTACAACTACAATATTGTTGGTGCTCAGGTTTTCAGCTTCGACGTCATGTACCGTGTTATCTTATACGATTTGTTTTTGTATTTCTCGTTGCAAATCTTGAACAAGCAATCCAAAGGATTAACGTTTTAATTTAGTTCCACAATTTAGACTTTAATATTATTTTTTGCTTTAGCAAGTTATAGCATGATTGTCGTAATTTTTTCAACTGTAAATTCTTAGAATTATTATAAATCACCATCCTGTAATTATTATCGCATTTCTTATCAAATAAACTTTAACCCTTTTTGTACAGAAATATTTAAATTGCAAAACTGGGTAAAAATAATTCTATTGACTTAAAAATAATAAGAGTACATGTACAGAATTAAGTTACAAATTGGTGGTCTTCCTTAACAAAGTAATTTCTCGACTCTTGTAGACAAAGAGTAACATTGGAAATGGAACAACTCCAACTTATCCGCTTTGGTTTTGCTTTAGTGCTGTAATAATGGTGGCAACCGCGTTTAGTACTAGACTCAGGCGTTGTGAAAACTTGAATCAAACAATATTTTTGAAATTCTTGTTTCTATTACCACTAGATATTCTTCTTTGTTTGACTATACAAAGTATTTATAAAAGTTCCTGAGTCCAGTTGGTTATGGAATCTAATTTTGATGTGCCGCCTTGTTGATTTATTTCAATAACTAATACGTATTTGTTTTCTGTCATTTGTCAATTGCAAATATCTCATTGACTTGCATTTAGCAATTTAGTTAATCTTGTGCTGAAATCTGTTGTATTGTTCCATATTTCTTCTCTCTAATTGCGCTTATTGTACGAAAAAGTCTTTTTCAAGACTAAAGTTGTTCTTGTGCTGTGTCTGCGTAATCATAGTAAGACTCTTACATACTGTAAACATTAAAAAATATTAATGAAATTTATTTTTAACAGCATCGTAAACAGTGGTCTATACTGTTCAACACGACACGCTTATCGTTATGTCTTATTACCGGAATGGTGTAGTTCAGGAGAGAAATTGGACATATTCTATTCAAGCTTGCAAAGATGAATTTAGAATCCGATTTCCTAATGTTGATGGTCTGGATAACGCTTTAGTTACTCACAATGAAAATGTAGTTAGTCGATTTACTAGAACAAGATCTGTTGAGAAGGGTAAGTCTTCAGGAAGACCTGCTGTGAATGCTGAAGCTGTCGAAGAAGTGAGACAAGTAATCGAAAGAAATTCACAAACCTCGCTTCGCAGAATTTCACTTCAAACGAATAGGGTAGGAACACGCTAGAGACGTATCGTAACCCGCGATTGCGATTGTGGTCGAAGTCGATGGTGAATAAACCAATCGAATGCAAGCCACTGCGATACCTTCCTTTCTACGGATGAAAAAAAAGACTTTCTCGTTTTGATCTTAACCTCTTGCTACACCTGCATGCAAACCACAAGTATGAACTTGTGCTAACATTTGAAATATGTTAGATTATATACAAATTGGTAGAATTATTTAGGAGTCACTTTAACAAACATACTACAGAAAGTAAGTAAAGAATCATTTCAAGCCGATTTAACTCGGTGATATGGAACAAAGATATTAGAAAAGATACAAAAAGGCACTTGTTTTCGTGACTACTAGAAAGCACAGTCGCATATGGCTCAAAAGTCTGGACACTAAATAAGAATATGCAAAGCTGAATTAATGTAACTGAAAATAGCTACTGGTGAAGATGTTGTTAATCAACATTACAAGATCGCATAAAAATAAGAAGAATCAGAATGGAACAATGGAAACAGAAAGTAATCAGGAGGATCTTGGTGGATAGAGGTCTTGCGAGATTAGTCTTTGATCATAAAATTGTCCTGCTAAAAGTAACCGTGCTGCAGCTCATCATTGTACAATTAATCAATAAATGTTGTAATATGAAATTATGATATTCTTCAGCATTAATGGAATTCTCAAGAAAGTAAAGTAAAAGAGCCACCCAAACACCTATCTTAGGATGATGCAAGGGAGTTTTTCTGATAAAATTAAAATTGTCAGTACTCCACATTCTCATTATATGTGAGTCCTCGTATTAGGATAATTAAAACCATGACTCATTTGAGAAGAACGTCAAATCTAAGGATTGACCCGAACCAGGTACAGTACGCAACTCTTTTACTGTAATCTGGTGATAAGAGTTTTTGATGAACCTGTACTATACAAGGAAACATATCCAAAGCTTTTTTTTTAATGGATTAACACGTATTGTAACTAAAATTGGTTTCTTGCGATAGTTTCCAAAGTGACAAAGTTGGTTCTTCCTCCACTCGAGCTCTTACTTGTTCAATGATATCATTATTCCTGCTGGTTTCATTTCTATAAGCTATACTACCAGTTTGTTCAAAATTAGCAACAGTAGAAACTGTAGTTGATAGAAGAAATTATCATCAACCACTGCTACTTCAAGAAAATGTTAATCAAACTCATTTAAACATTAACGTGGATTATAAATCCACTCATCATTTTCTAAATTGACAATTTTTATAATGTGACTGTATCATAAAAATGTTATGTCCTTGAGAAAACATTTTATTACTTTAATGCAAAATTCGACAGTTACAACAACAATAAAAATTTATTTGATTTGTTTTTTGTTTTATAACTGTACGTACTAATCGAAAACACTACTTTTGTTTTTTATAGTCAGAGCTGATGACAATAATTTTTGATCATAGTTTATTTATTTTTCTGATAACCCAATGTGTTCAATTTTGAAATTAATTAACATTAATTAAATCAAGAAGCCTTAAGAAATAACACAACAGATACGCGTACAGGTGCATCCTAATTGTCTTCACACCAACAAGATGGATGATATGACCGCTTGTCGGACCAACATGATGCAGCAATCTCCTGCAGCTGTGTCAGAAGTCAAACATCAGTGAGGCTGAGGGTTTACGCTCCTCTGCCTTGCAGCTGAAGTAGACTCAACAACCAAGGACCCAAAACATTCACTACGATAACCAATGACCGCTGCAGCAGATACGATTAACAAGAGCTCCTCAACACCCTCAAACCGTCCTAGAGTTCACACATACCAGATATAACTTACAAGTTCGACTGAAGTACATTTCGAGAAGAATACGAAAATACTAGAATAGAAGAATACGAGAGTACTACGAAGATACGAGAATGCAAGAAAAGGAAGAATAAGCATCACAAGTCCGCTGAAGGATACACTTACAAATCTGCTAAATGATTAACATTGATAAGTGCGCATCAAGGACACACCTCGAAGCAGTCTAAAGAGAGACACAACAAATACAAGTCCGTTTGAAGGACAATTATCTACAGGAGAGCTCGCAATACAACTTCATCAAGAGATCAACCAGGTATGTACCACAGTTCAAGTGCAGCCGTGCCCCAGTAGCTTTGTAAAGGATTTGCGGAGTTTCGAAATTTAAACACATTAAATCCGAGGAAGACATCAATTATAAGAACAACAGAGAAAAATTTATCAACAGACAATGGGTCTAGAAATCATTCAACTTCCAAATCGAGCTAAGTTTAAAATGTTTTTCTGTAATGATTGATCTTCTTCCATTAATGATTTACGATGTAGAATGTTATGATAGTTTTTATTTTTGATGTTTTTTGTTGTTGCAAGGGTTTAAATTTCCTTACAAAGAGAATTTAAGCGTGATGGTTCCTGTCCTGCAGAATTGTAAATGAATTACAGGACTGTATCTTTACTCTAATATACCAGAGAGATGGTAGTTGTTTTCTAAATCTTTTTGATGCAAGTTTTTGAAAAAATCTGAATTATTAAGGCACATGATTTTTATTATATTATAAATTCATAGCTTATAAGGTTTATCATTGAGCAGAAAATTTATTTACGAGCAAAATTACAATAATGGCAACTACTGACTAATACACAAAATATAACAATATAAAAATTCAAGAAATACTTATCTTCTACTTGAAAATAGTCTTATTTTTTTTTATTAATTCTACGTATTGTAGTCAATATTCTTATAAATCTCTTATTATTAAAAATCTTAGACTTCGGATGTTTGCAAGGTTATAAAGAGAATTCTTTTATTATGTTGAATGAAATAAATTGCCTGCACTTTTATTTCATTGTAGCCATTTACTTCGGAATAGAGTCATTTACCATAATTCAATATGTAACATTTTTAAGTAAAATGTTCCTATTACTTGATTTATAACCTCTGCATTTATCTTAGGAATTGAATATTCGAGGAATTTGTTTTGACAGTTTCCAATGATTTGAACTTCTAACATTTTTTTATGTGTAACAATTTAAAATAACTTATCAACATATTATTTTATTTAAATATGAATTTAACCAAAGGAAAAATGTATTAAAAATAATATGCATGTTGTATTCGAGTATGTTTATTAAATAATGAACACCAACCTTTTCAATACAAGTATATAGATACATATAAAATAACCTAAATTAAGTTATTCTTTTTTTTTTCATAAATCTTTACCCTTTTGTTATTACTAAATTCGCTGCGTTTAGGGTAGAAACAAAAACTTTTCTTTCTAGTGATATAAATATCTCAATTTTAAAACAAAGTCTTATTACTATTCTAAACGCGGAGAAGTAAATGTACCCATAATATTAAATTGTATCAAGTTACACAACTACGAAATGCAAAACCCAAATACAAAATACAAAACGATATGGTATTTCTGTTATTGATATAATTAAAATTAATTAAAAAGTAATTTGTTAACAAAGAAACATAAATCTAAAACAAACCAAGATTAAATTAAATCCCATAAATGATTGTTATTTAAACTATTTGGTTTATTTTTTTAAACTCATCTCAAAAATGGACATTACTGCAAGGGGCACTATAAAAAAGATAAAATGCATCAATGCCATAAGGACCGGTACCAAAAGTGCTGAAAGTAAATAAATAAAAATTATTAAACAATAGAACATGTAAAAGCAGTTTAGTAAATTTTATAGTTATCTCTATAATATGGTCATGAAATTCTTCAAGATGTTTAAAACCCTGCAAGGTATTACATCAGGGGTGAGCAACTGCAGCATTCGGTGCCACTTGGTTCGTACGACTCATTCCGTCGCACAGTGTAGCGTTTATATGATAAAAACTTTCAAAAATTATAACTCGGTTACTTTGTAAAATAGAATTTTTTGTTTTCTATTATATTACGTAATTATACGTTCTATTAAAAACAGCATAAAAATGTACAATTCATTCGTAAAAATCTTAAGGAAAGGTTTAATAATGGGCGGTCATAGATTACTCTTACAGAAGATTGCCTTTTTAGGCAAGCAGAAGGCGCATTTCTTTATAATCTCTTGACCCCTTAATTTTAGATGCTTAGCAATTATCGAGCGTGACTTGTGTCGTCCGCCCATCTCCAACTGATCCCAGATCCTTGCAGAAGGGCATGTTTTGTCACCCTTTTGCGTGCTTTCCGCGTAGTTTTGTTCACTTGGAACGAAGTCATTAACGTAGACAATCTGATAGAATCTTACCGTTATGGAACCGCTGTTAGAATATTTCCTCTCTTTGATCATAATCCTGCATTTATTTTAAAATAAATTGTGCACAAATCAAACTAAAATTATTTGTGTAGTGCCAGCAAGTGCTAAGAAATCTAATAGTAGTGTTAAGTTCAGATTCTCTCACAATACGAATTCCATCGTTTCTTTGGAAAAACGAACTGGCATCAAATTAGTTTATTAAGTTAGCTGTAAGAAAACATTTATATCGTTCAGCCAAGATGAGCTTGTTGGGCATCTTTGTAAATCAGAAGCAAAGCTAGGGTTTGCTTGGCCAACCACTGAAGTTAACGCTTTGACTTTAAAGTTAGAAATTTTGTAATAACATTAAAACGAGTAAACTATATTGAGCCAAGATTCGTTATATCAAGATACTACGTTACCTCTTAGCTACAAAAGATTGTTTATTTATCGGTTTTAATAAATGCTTGACTTAAGAAATTCTATCTTGTTAAATAAGCAAAAGAACATAACAAATTTAGTAAGGCCTGATAAGTTAGTTAAATGGAGATTTTTTTAAGCAATAATTAAAGAATTTATTTATTTGTAAATTATTATTTATACTGGATGCAAGTTATTTAAATCTATCTTGTTTATTCTAGTTGCATTTTTTGTAGAAGTTTAGTCTTTTCATATATTTTGGAAATTTGTTTGTTAGGTTTACAGCACGATTACAAGTGAATATTGCACAGCTTATTTTATGTATCAAACTGTACATCACTTTATCCTGTTATTGTGTTGACAGTATATGCTTGGTAAACTGTATCTTGGTATTTGGATGCTTTGCTTGAAGTATTTGCAGATCATCAGCTATTAACCACTAGAAGTTCAACAATCTCTAAGACCGCTGTCCAAGATCTAGAACTATTTATGTTTGAATTGCAAAACTACTGTAATAAAAATGATAGGAGAAGGTTGTCTTAAATTATTTGATGAAATTAAAATAATCTATTCTGCAGCTGCTATTCTTATTACATTTTCCTACATAGCAAAAAATCCTAAAACTCGCAACACAACTTGAATGGTCTGACTTTTGCCGTATTGAACTTGAATTACCCACCCCTAGTCTATGTATTGTATATAAAGCAATAAGTATCTCTCTTATGCATAAATTGGAACTTTTTGATCAAACGTTATCGCATTCAATTTTAGAGAAATTATCTAATTTCTTACCACTATCAACAACAGCATCAATTGCTTCGAACGCATCTTCGTTTACTTCGTGAGTGTGATGATTATTAAATTGCATTATGTTTAGAAGTAACCGATCTGCGTGTTGGTTCTCATAAATTACTGTCCCATCAGTAACATCTTCATCTAAAAAGAGATACAAGATACCTTGAAATATTTTCATATAATATTGTTAAACTTGCCGTTTAACTTTAATTCTTACCAGCTGAATTCTCAGAATCTGATGAAAACTGGTCAGGCAGAAAGAAATGTTCTTCTGAAGAAGACTTGCTTGATGAAGAAGATTTGCTTGATGAAGAAGATTTGCTTGATGAAGAAGATT
>VTPC01089669.1:266236-384452 GCA_011009095.1 Ignelater luminosus
TTGCTTGATGAAGAAGATTTGCTTGATGAAGAAGATTTGCTTGATGAAGAAGATTGGTCCGTTATTGTAGAGAACTCATCTGATGGAGAAAATAAATCTAGTGAATGAACATTACTACTTTGTTCTGTAACATTTACATTAATGTACAATACTACTAAGAATGTTATCTTACTAAATGGTCTTTGTCCTTTTATTTAAGCTGTTTAAAATATGGAATTGCAACAATTCAAATAAACTTTCTAAAAAGATGCTTAACTCATCTCTAGTTTTGAATAACAAGTACACTTAGGTTAAGGAAAAAGAAAAATCAAAGATGATGTAATTCTTGTGGTCAATCAAGCGTAAAATTATTAGATGTTGCACTGCATAATATAAGAGTATTAAATTATACCTGATGTAGACCCTTCTTCCACTTCGGAGTTTGCTTGTGTGTGGATTATTTTTATTAGATCTGGAGTAAAGACAATAAAAATAGGTGTAGCTTTATTGTTTTCTAGAATATTGCAAAAACACTTGCTATTAAAATATATATGTTTTATCAAACATACCTGCAGTTAGATCTTCTGGTTGCTTTGCAACGCTCATTTGATTTGTCTGCATCGAATCAGAGACGGGCAGAATGTTATCAGCAAGGTCAGCTGAATCTTCTATGAAACGATAAAACAGCATAATTATAGTATACCAATACATTTTAAAACTTATCATAAAAACATCTAAAGTAATTCTTACCAGTTGGCTTTTTTTCTTCAAACTCTTCATTTACACTTGCTTCAATTGCTTTCACCAACGTGTAAAATGGTTTATTTACATGAGTTGTTGCAGTGGGAACATTAATGTCTTCTTCTGAAAAAAAAGTATTGTTGTTCTGTTGTTCTTCTTATTATTATTATAGTTGGAAAGAGAAATTTTAGATTTTATGGTTTACTTGTTGTCATTTCGAGTTTAAACGTTTTGCATATAAACCAAGAACTTTAAAAGTTTTAGTTAGTAATATACCTTTAGCGTTTTCTTCAAATAACCTAAATTCATTTTTTATCAGGTTATTGCAATCGCTTTTTTGACAAAATGTAGTTATACTCGCTTAAGCGTATTATATTTAATTAGTTCTAAAAAGTTTAATTAAAGTGCAAGTGATTTTTAGAATATAATTTGGGTTGCATAAAAACAACCAGGTAGACTCAACATTGTATGTGAATAATAATATTGTTCTGTACAATTGTTTTTTTGTAATACCTTTAGAAACTTTTACAGAAAGAACACTATTCTACGACTGCAAATCGTTGGGACATTCTGTATAAATGTAATAACTGTAATAATGGGCTATAGATACATATGTCGCTAAAAAAATTATATTAAGATCGTGTACTATACCTGTTTTAGTATCTTCTGCAGCTTCTTCGTTTGCCTTTATTTGAGATGATTTGGTCAAATCAGAAGTAAGAACAACAACAAATCCATCTCCATCTTTGTCTAGAACACTTATAATTATTGAAAACTAAAACTAATATGTTTATGGTAAAAACCTGTTTCTGGGCACTGATTTTCTTGTTTGCTTGCAGAACCTTGTTTATTATTTTCAGCAGCATCTACCACAAGGTTAGATGTAGATGAACTTTTGTCAGCATTATCACAAGATTCATTTAGATTCGTTACTATAAAATAAAAAATCACATGATGTTGAGCATATTTTATTTGAATTCTTATCAATTTTATTAAATAATTATTACTAAAATCTTAGAAAATACCTGCGACAGAACCTTGCTCGTTCTCTTTATTTGAAGGTTCCACCAAGTCAGGTAGATTTCCAACAGTGTCAGAAATAGATGCCTCGGTACTTTCTGTTGAATGATTGGAAAAACTTTAGTTAATTAGTGTTAAAATTTATGTGTTTTCAGAGTTTTTAATATAGAGATAAACATGTAGAAGAAGATTTCAATTTTATTATTTTTTTTTTTAAATTTGAATGCCACTGTCACTAAGTTGTATTTCTTCATACTTTGTAAATTGCCAAACATAATGAAAACCGTAAGTACTACTAATAATTAAAAAGAATTTATCAAAGATGATATTGTTTTAGAAAGATAAAAAACGCAACAAAAGTTTTTCTGAAGAAGAAAAAAGCATATCTGGAGGATTTTGTAAAAGAACTTTAAGCGGTTTTAGAAAATAAAGCGACTGATGGCACTACAATGAAGAAAAAGCAAGCGGGAATGCTAGAAGAAATGCGAATTTCTGTTTAAAAGTCAAAGATACAACCGGGAATCGAAAACCTTCAGGGATTTATATTTTGAAACAGAATTAAATGCTAAGTCAAGTTGTTAAAAAAGAAAATGAGCCCCTGTCAGAACCCTTACCTAACCAAGAACCGTTTTCCCTACTTACATATAATAATGAGGTGACTAAGGAAAAAGATATCCACGGCGATGTTTGAACAAGAAACTGGCCCAGGAAAATTCTATAAAATGGTTGGACAGTCGGACAAATAAAAATCTGTATTAATTATCATTTGCTTTTATTTATTTGTTTATTTCCTTCTCTACTCTCTTTAATATGGTATAAAACTGCTATAGCAATTATAGCTACTTTTGTTGTGGACAGAGAAGTGTACAGACCATTTTGCAAAGATCTAAACATTCCCTTCCACTGTCCAAAAGTTGGCTCAATGCTGGTTTTTGTTAAACAATGAGCTCTATTATACCGCATCTCAAAAGGAGCGACTGGACGAAGAAGCAGCGTCAAAAGATATAGCTTGCTAGGATAGCCACCATTTCCCAGCAGTATCCCACTTGGATGGTCTTCAAATGAACGTTTTAATTTGGATTTGTCCCATATCCGAGCATCAAAATATTTCTTATGATACAGTTAGCATCGCATACTACCTGAAAGATACATACATTACTGTACTAAACATTGTTTATTAGAATTTGCAACCTCTACATTTAAAGTACCAGCCTTTTCTGTTGCAATATAGCTGCTGTTGTTCTCTATTTTGATGTGGGTGCAATCAATGCACCCAACGATATTGGAAAAACCAAACTTATTAAAAATTGTATTTGTCGAAATAAATTGTTGATGAGAAACCAACGCTTTGAAAACCTTGTTTACAATTCTGGAAACTGAAAACTGACTTATTCCGTGCTTCTTCTAAAAAAGTGAAAAATACTAATAATCAGCCAAGCTTTAAAATAAAAAATTAACTCTTACGAAAATAATCGTTTAGACACGTACTTACCATTTTTCTGTTGAAAATATCCTTTTGCATAAAACCTCAATACTGTTAAAACCATTAATTCCTCCGAAATGTTACGCAGATTAACAGTCTGAGGTTGTAAATCAGGTTCTAGCAAATTAATTAAATATCTTACGGTATCTTTCGAAAGCCGATAGCGTTTTTTAAATTCTTTATTTCTGAAGAAGTTAAATGGATCTTTCTCAATTCCCGAATTCGATTTATGTTATTAATTTGACCCATAGCGTCCAAATTTTTATTTAATCTCTCCATTCTTTCAACAAAATTGGGAAATTGACATTTAAGTCATATTAAACATACCCGTTGCTATGTCTAGACTTGTCTCTAAATTTTTCTCTAAATATACCTTTAAAAGCCGATTAGCAAAAAGTTAAAATGAATTTAACAGTCAAAGAATAAACTTTATCGGTTAATTTTAATTGACAATTTACTATGTTATTCTTGTAAATGTTCTCAGCAGTACTTGGCAAGCAACGTGTGCACAGATTTGAATTTTATGCTCGCTTAATATCTTGACACCTAACTTCACAATTAATTAGTACCAATAATATTCTCAACATCTTAGCAACGGTATAAATATAAAAAGTAGACCGAGATCCAAGCTTAGTTCCTAAAATCGTCAAATCCCATACAGATCTTCAAGTAGATTTTTGTGATTCATAATACCCAACTCAAGTTGAATATCAACTTGAATACGATGCCTTAATTTAAAATTATTTGTACCAACTGGCATGCTTTAAAAATAGAAAAATACAAAGAAGTCTCTTAAGTAGTATTGCAAATACTACCTTCTTTCAGTGAATTACACAATTCTCACATTTTATAATTTTTATCCAGAATTACTAATTGCAGGTGTGACCCTCACTTACTAGCACGCAACCGTATGAAAATGAATCATAAACATATTAGAGCATGTTCATACAATGATAAGTATTTATATTACTAAATTATTAGATTTTCAAATATACCTGCGACACAGATTGCAGTTGCAGTTTTCATTAAACTAGACATTTCTGAATTTGCAAGGTTACCAGTACCAGGTGCGTCTATGAAATCCTGTTCCGGTTGATTACCAGCATCTGTCGACGTTACGTTCTTTGCATCAGAAATCAGCGAAGTCTCTTCAACTTCAATAAGAGACTCGTTAGTATACTTTGCTGTAAAATAAAGAAAATAGTTCAGGTTAGCTAAACGTATTTTTTGTGACATACTGTTTGTTAAATTCTGTTCTTTTTCACAGCTGATGCGCAAAGAAATAACTTTTATCAATTTAGGAGTACGTGGAATGTCAAAAACGTCACGATTACTTGCCTCAGTACGTTTCACTACAAAGTTAGAAAACATATTTATGTAAAGTAACGTATCTTTCTAAGTGCACAAATGCTACTTGGTAGAATTACCTTGATTAAAATTCAATATCTTCTTTATTGAATTGTAAAGTAAGAAACTAACTATAGCTATGGTTTTCATAACATACCTTCATTTTGTTCAGTTTCTTCAGTACCATTTAGCTTGTGAACTGTTGTCGAATTAAAAGGAGCTGAAACACCCGTGGTTTTTTCTGTAAAATTAGAAAAATTCTGTTTATTGTTAATAATTAAGTTTATGGTTAGTTCTACTAATTAGATAAACACATATTATGACTAACATAAGACAAGATTGCCCAGAAATTCTGAAATAAAGTTGTGAACTGCCCCTTTTATGAATGTTTTGGCGACGAACGTGAGGATGTGGCTGACTTGTTTATGTAGCATAGTTAATAGTATATGACTATAAACGATTATGGTACAACGTTCAACCATCAACTATAAGATTGTCCAGACCCATTCGCCTCGATTTTCCCGAAGAAACTGCCAAACTAAGCAAAAGGTGGAAGAATTGATAACTCAAGACCTTCTGCAGCATGCAAGATTTTACAAAAACAAGTTTGTCTTCTAGCTGTTGCAGTTGTAAAGCTACCTCCTAAAAAGATGCATAAATTGAATGTTTCGTTTTATATTGCGTACAACTTATCATTCTAAAACTAATAATAACGAGAGTAGTCGATTTGAACAAGAAGAAAACAAAAGACACGTTAATTAATCTCAGATGGGTCTGCATGTTGATGTTGTTTATAAAGGTACAGAAAACTGTAAAAACTAGTTTGAGTAGTATAGCAGCTGTGACCAAAACTACAAATTATTAAAAAAATTAAAATGTAGGAAGAAATCTAGGATTTTACTAAATATTTACAAATGTGTTCATTAGTACTAGCTAGAGAAATTAGGTGAATAATTAATGTGTTTTTAAATGTTGTTATGCTGCTTGTTGTTGTTGGATTCCATTGCAGTATTTAAGATCGTAGTCTGTTAATGACGTGACTAAATGACGTTAAAGTAAAGAACTTTGATTCAACTTTTGATAAAAGACATGTTCATCAGAACTCAAGGTTAAAGCTCTTTGACTCATTTAAGTTCAAAATAAATTAATATGAATGTTGCATATAAAATCATTCATCATTCATCCAATAGTTGTGGGTTAATTTGCAGTTTTAGATAAGATAACACGTTCTAATCATATTAAATAAATACGAAGAGATATTCGCCATCTTTAAACACAGACGTAATTCTATACCTAGCATTAGATTGTCAGCTACTAGTGACAAAAAATATTAAGATTCTCAAAAATTGTAAACTATAAAATTAAGCAGAAATATGATAAAAGTTAGCTCATTAAATAACAGATGAAGACTCCCGCTTCAAGTCGGAAGGGCATTGCTGTAAATCTAGTTCTCATAACTGAAAGTTACCGTACGAAATCACCCAAAAGTACGCTTGAGAAGTTTATATTCGAAACAAAAATAGTAACCAATTTGCTATATTTGAAAAACTGGATTATTTTAAATAAATAAAATTGCAAGGTAATCTATTATTTTGAGATCTGAAATATAAAGACTAGATACTTACCTACAGGATTGTTTTGCATCTTTGACGAGAAATATTTTAATAACCACCACAAAGGATAAAGCCAAGAATGACTGTATGTTCTCACAAATTAATTCACGAACACAAATGTAGAATATTAAATCTTTTATTCTTACAACACGATACGATACGCACAGTCTCTAAGACAGTTAATCGACTGACAATGAGTCAAACTGCAGTTGCGAAAATGGTCAAGGTGCTAACTCCATAGTACACAGCACAAGGTACCTAGAGCCATTGTTGCCAGACGTACCGTCATTAGAATATCTATACTTTTTTTTGGCTTACAACGTATCAAACGATGTAAAAAAAGTAATTTTGGGTAGTCTATAAAATTAAAACTCATGTGTGATTGGTAGTTATCAAATTTATTGAAAGATGTTAAAAATGTCATACTAAACTTTAAAAACTTACCTGTAGGAAGTTCTGTATTATAATTTGATGAATACTCGTCCAATTAGATAAAACATATCCAAAGTAACTTCTAAATTTTAGTTAAATAAAAGGCACAATTATTCAGAAAGTATATGTTTCCTATAGCTAACTTCTATAAAATGATTCTTAACATATAGAAAACAATACAAGATATATAACAAAATCTAGTTGACATTTACCGCATACCACATGCATAATCAACACATATTTGTACCCATAACTATTTATAAATAAATCTCATAGTACCAATTACCCTAATACCAAATCCTAGCTAACTAATAATTCTATAAAGTTATTTACATTCTGAAGTGGACAATTGTAAAATTTTGCAAATACTTCAGACTTCTTTGTCCAGCCAGATGAATTTTCTGTTGCATCGATGTTCATTCCTCTGACCTAAATGCATGTCTGGTGCTGTGACTTCCGAATTGTTCAGTATCTATTCCGCTACATTTTATGATATCTTTTATCAAGAGGCTTATAGACTGGGTAGACGTTCTGTCAAAGGGTTTGCAGTAAGTTATGTTTAAATATTCCTTATTATTTCCAATCGATTGAGATACATCTAGGTACCTAATTATCGTTGAGGCTACACACAAATCAGAAAGATCTTCGAAAAAGTTAAATTTCAATGCTGGTTGCTCGCTATTATAGTTTGAGGTGTTTAACATGTCTGTGACAAAGATTTCTATTTTGTTCTCCTCCTTTTTAATTTAATTTAAAGATAGTTTTATTCGTTTCACTGGAGCTAATATGTTTAGTTCACCAAAGTGAGATATATCTCAGAACATACCTTATTATTAAAGACCGTATTTTAAGTATGAAAAGCTTTTCATACTTATAATAGGTACTTCAATTACGATAGTAAATGTGCACGTTTTAGTAAAAATGCTGTTATATGGACAAGGCTTTATTTTGTCTAAATACCTAGAGAAACAAATAACGGCCTACAATATAATTTTTAATGGCCTAAAATAGGATTTCTTGTTTTTTATTTACAATGTCTAGCAAAAATAAGGGAGAGTCAGATTTACCCTCTAAATAGCTCAATGCACGATCAGAAAACAACAACGATCTCAAACTCCAACAATGCTACCGGCACTTGTAGTGTACTCACGCCTGTTTACAATACTCAAGTGGGAACATTACACAAATGCCGAGCGAAAATAACTTTTCAGTGAAAACATTAGGTACTGTGTATCAATAAAATATATCAGATTCGATTTAAAGTACTTGTTTAACTTTAGCAATATTTTATAATTCGGTTTTTCGAGTTTTGTTCAAAAGACAAGTTCTATTTTAGGACCTTATGAATTTAACAATTAATAAGGCCCTTGGTAAATAATTAAATTGGTAAATATTATGATTAAATTTACATCGTTTTCGAGTTCTACGATGAGGTATAGGAGCTTTTCATCTCTTTTCCCGTTTTCACTGAGCTTTAACCTCTTTAAACCTTTCCGCAAAGGTTTTTCCACAAAGAAGCTCGTCCGAGGTACTATTTTTTTAACAATTTTTTTACGGTGGGATTTACGTGAAGCTCAACATGGTACCTTCTGTTAGTCGAGCGACACTTTCTAAAAACTAGAAATACGCAAAATATTGACTTTTCGGAAATAAATATTCGAGGTAAAATGGTCCCACTTATACCTGTTAATTCGTTGGACATGCTCGAATGTTTTGTACCTTAGAATTTTCATAGAAAAAGGGTTTTGCCGTTTGTCAATTATTTTCTTTCAAACGTACTTCTTTAGAAATATCTTAAACACTTTTGTACATTATAAATAATTTTCGTAGAAGGTTTAAGAATTTTGTTTAGTGTCTAATTCTTAGTGTAGATAACACATTATAAATTTTCCTAGAAGAATTTTGCTTTTGTCTAAATTCTTCTTAAACGGACCTACAGCAATAATATTTCCTTGAACAAAATTTCTGTTAACAGTTTTTAGAAAATGATTTTCTTCGAAGACTCGAGAATTTTGTTCTTTGTTAAAACACAGGTAGAGATGTATAAAAGCTTAGTTATTTACAGGGACGACACAGTCACTCGCTAAGATTCATTGGATATCATTCCAGTTTGCATAAAATTTAACATAGTTCCTCGACAATTGTCAACCTGTTATAATCTTTAATAAATAACTTTTATTTTTACTATTTATTATTATTATTAAACGAACTCGCATATTATATAAAAACGCCTGACCACACCACATCTTCTCTATGTAAAAATTGTCGCATAAAATTTTATCCGAATTCACAATGGCGGGTAATAACTGCGATTTGATGTCGGTGATCGGGAATTCGTTTTTAAGATTCTGTTCTTATACCTGTTAACGCCGCGAGTGCCATCTCCATGCAGCTAAATGGTGGCCACATGTTGATCTTTTTTTTTGTTGGGATCCAGCAATGGTGAATACATTTCGAAATTTAACCGAAGAACTCACAAAAGAGAAATGTTCATAGGTATAAGGTATTTCTTCTCCGATTTTTTTTTCTTACTTTTATCTATCCCCAGCGTGAAGCACTTGGACCATATATCCGGCAACGGGCGCCTAGTAAACTTCAGTCTGATGTGCCTGTTGAAAAGAGCAATTTTTTGGAATCTTGTTCAGGATAGGCGAGAGGTCTTGCATCGCATCTACCGAATGGTCGGATAGATACAGGATTAAGAAAAGGATTCACCTGAAAGATGATTTGTTATTTTTCTGCCCAAAAGGGTGGATGTTTGAATAAACATTGCAGAAGGCATGGAACATTGCTGGAGATATGTCTCCCTAGATTGAATGATTTTAGCTATATGCTATTCAAATGAACAGCCTTAGCAAGTCCTTACTTGTGTTGCTAGCAGTCCAACAACAGTGCTGCTTTCTATCAAGCATTACTAGCTCCTTGGGCAACTTTCGCCTTTTTCATTGCAGCCCTACACAATTACTGCTACCATAATCATTATCGTTTTTTTTTTGGCATTACTGCAAATAGAGGAGTACTTTCCGAAAACGCCCTAGCTGAATGAAGCACAACAGTGTAGTGATAATGAATAATAATTAATCGATGAACCGGTTGGTCACGACACAAACTTATTATTCAACCTTTTAAAAGAAATGTACTCGACAAAACCACGATTGTGTGACCACATGTGTTATTTAATTAAACGAGTATATCAAAATAGAATGCAATCTTTAAGATATTGTTTGTAATTAATATATTTAAATCAAAAGGATGATACTGTTTTTGACTTCTCTTTTTGAAATTGAGAGATATAAACAGAATGACTTTTAATATGTTCAGTTACCGAATACTTAACGGTTTCCAGTAATATATAGTGAGGAGATAGATTTTAATGGAACATAATTTTTCACAGTATAGGTACCCTCAATTATAGAAAGATGCATACTATACATAACAACAGAAATTTGTATCTCCAATAATTCAGTTTAAACCAACAGGAAATGTCTAAATTTGCAATATGTATATGTATATGTACTACAGGATATAATCACAACTTTATTATTATAGCACTTATTGGCAAGAAACGCAATTAGATATTTAAGAGAAACTGCATATTCGATAAAATTTTAGTAATTGATTAATATATTTAGCTTATTAGTAATAAACTATGCATTAAATTTGATATCACGACAAAACTTGAATTTTATCATGCTACGTTGAGTCAATTCCGCGACGGGTTGTGACGTCAAACTACTACGTTTAATCTTTAAATACTTTCATACTGAAGTGGCTAAATTAAATATTTAGTATTAATCACTGAAATATGAATTAGTCCAATGTTACAGTTAAGTTTTAATGTGCATAATTGAAACTGAACGACTTAACATTTAACATAATCAACGGAGAATTCAGTGTGGCATAAATCAGACACTAAGCAAAAAGTTACTCATTGCAGAAATATGTAACGCAAAAACATGTATCAAAGAATTTCCAATCATAAATGTGGCTAGGTTTTTTAATTTAATCCGTTTTTTAAAAGGTATTTAAAATTGTTACTTTTCAAAATTAGAATTTTATGAAATTGCTTATTTTTGGAGAATATAACCTACAGGGGAAAATAAAAATTAGTAATTTTTAGCTCAAAAAGAATCTATTTAAACTAATTTATAGATATAATGCCTATTCACGTTGTCTGTATTGCATTACTAATGCGAATTTTAGTGTTTTTGTATTTTTGTATTTTTATCTCAAAATTCAATGTTTTCATAAGCTTTCAAAAAAAGAATTTTATGAGAATGTCTACTCCAATTATGTAATGGGGATTTTACAAATTTTAAGTGTAAAAATATAAGCATGTAAAACACTTTTCTTCACATAATTATTCAACTAGAAAATACTGAAGTGTTTTCTGGGTTTAGACGTTTGGATGGTTTTTTCCACAGCTGTGGAACGCTTTAAATAAAGAATTCTCTGTGCATCTAAGGCCAAAATTCTTGGAAACGTCAACCGTATTTCCCAATGGGGCATCTACTCGAATGATTTTCATTTCTTCTTTACTCCCACCCTTACCCCTGATGATGTCATTAATTTTTTTAACGGCAACTTTCATCTTTTCTTACAGATTCTGATTCTCTTAAAAATTCTGTGTGCGGCAAGCATACAATTACTTTCTACATTGAACCTTTACTGTTACTTTGTGAATGAGCTTAGTAACATCACATTGTTGTGACGCTCTAGATATTCCTCGAAGAAACTAAGTGCACCCCGCTAGACTAATTTGTGCTATTACACATGCAGCACATTTTGTTGTCAATGTTTTGCTTTGTGATATGCTTCAAGTAACTTCGAGTTAGTATCACCTTATCTTGTATAGGTATTAGTATCGCTTGCTAAGGTGCAATTCCCCAATTCCCAGATACATAATTTGTGAAGTTCTAAGATCAACATCTTCTCCATATACTGCTGCACAGAATCTGCCATGAAAAGTTTTTTCTTCTTACTTTCTTCTCCTGCTGAATATTGTAAATTTTCTACAATTTCTTCTTTTCATCTTCTACCGTGTCAGATTCTCTTACCCAGATTCTCTTTGTCATTATCATTAATAAATAATTTTAGTCCACTACAAAAGTGTTAAATATGTACATAACAGATAGTCCTAGTCTAGGGACGCATTATACAATTCTCAATTCACAGTAGCCAAAGAGTTTTAGTATTAATTTGAATTCCTTTTCTTCTTTCTCAGATATTTTTATAACATCTGTGTTTTTTCAATTTCATTAAATTTGAAATTTCAAGCTATAATCACCCTCTGAAATGTTTGATCCCATAATCAATAACTATTCGATGCATATCCCATTATCATTTTACTGCTTCATATAACAACTTTCTTGCGATTTTCTTTTGATACATCAACATAAGCTTTGCATCTAAAAACAACAAGAAGGTCCAAATGCTGTTTCTTCCCAGAACTTATTATGTAGTCCTGAATCAAACGATAAACATCTTATCGTTTTCATAAATGTTTCCTTTTGGCTCCGGGTTTGTTGGTGCAGCATATTTGATTCTTATACCTTTCTAAGCAAGGTAGTTATTTTTTTAATTTTGAAAATCATATATACTCCGTCATTATCACATGTAAGTCATATAATGGTAACTCCAAACTTTGCAGTAGCCATCGCTTCATATACTTTGAACTGATCAAAGATAAAGAATTCTTGTTTTTGAAGAAGACACATACCACGAGAGCAGCAAGAAACCAAGTCAATGATACTTTTGGAATTTTAAAAGATAGTCTTAGAGTAATCCTTAAATTAAGAATTCATATATTAGACTTTTAGATGAATTAAACATTTTAAATTAACCCTTCGTTATTTTCAAGAAAAAAGAATAAAAAGATCATTGTGAAATACACATTTACCCAAGAAAGAAAATAACATTTTCAAATAGTCCCTAGAATATCCGGCGTAAGTTCATCTATCTTTGCTAAAATGATATTTT
Organism: Ignelater luminosus; assembly: GCA_011009095.1. Lineage (NCBI taxonomy): Eukaryota > Metazoa > Arthropoda > Insecta > Coleoptera > Elateridae > Ignelater > Ignelater luminosus. Next base: position 278,831 of record VTPC01089669.1, read on the forward strand.
GTAGATCGTCTAGATTATGTAGCCTATTTCTAAAAATATTGTTTTTAAAATATGGGAATAAAAAGAAGTCAGAAAGCCACAAGCTTAAACTTATCATCATAAAATTTCTGTAAAAACTGTATGACACAATTAGCAGTATGTGCTGTGGCATTATCCTACTGAAAGTTACAATTTCTAAGCTCACCATCGTGAAGTTCATTAATGAATTTTATATAATTTGTCTTCTTGAAACAACCACCCATAAACCAATCTTTTGTGGATGTAATGGTGTTTCTATGAATATATGTGGATGTTCTATTGCCATATTCTCATATTTTGGCATCAAGGTAAAACCAACCTTTATCGGAGAACCATGTAATGTCTAATGTGTCATTGTTATTTATACTGGTTAAAAACCAGTTGCAATAATTTATTCTTCGTTGACAACCCTGCTGTAGAAGTTGATGAAACGCGTGGATTTTATATGGAAACAACCAAGTCGTTGTTTACAACTGTTTGGCACGTACAAATGATAAATTAATTTCTTGGGATAGTTTTCTGATTGGTGTGGAAGAAGTTGTCTGCATGATATTTCTAATATTGTTAACAAATTCTACCGTTCTTTTTGTAGGTTACCAGATCCCTTCTTACTATCAAAGCTTCCAATTTCTCTGAAATTATTTACAACTATCTTGATAGATTAATAAAAACTGTTACATGTAAAGTTTGCAGCCTCATTTGTAAAATGCTAAAATTCTTCAAAACTGGCTTCAAATGAATATTCCCATTTACCATTTTAATTCTTGATACCATTACAAAAATAAGATTCTAATATGAAAATTTTATGTTTCCCTGTTAACATTTTTAAATTATTATAATTATGATTAATTGTACTGTAATCTCTTAAAAAATAACCTACGTAAAATTTAAATTATCTTAATAGCTTTTGTTTTACTATTTTATCAACATGAAACTATCGAAAACAAGTAATTCATAATCCATGGGCATCTTTAACTTTTTTACATTTCGTAATTGGTCACTATCAGTTTAATTCTACTGATTATTACAATCTCGTTTTATTACAGTTTTAATGTCGTACATACCTATAACAAACATCATGGAATTTATTGTAGTACGAGGCTTGCTAGAAAAATTTCTGGGTACTTTCTGTGGTGTCAGCGTTGTGCCATTGTCAAATTCAAAACACCTGCCACTTCTAACCTATAATTCAGTTGACAGTTCCTACCCAAGCTAACCAGTTCTGTTTACACAATGCTTTGAAAAAAATACTTTTGTGAAAAATGGAACTCTCCCATCAATATTTTCGAGCAATGATTTTTTACGATTTTCGAGGCAACTTAACATCCAAACAATGCATAGAACGGCTTAATGCTGGTTTTGGTGAAGAAGATCCGGCGAATAAAACTGTTTATAATTTAATTTGCTGAGTTCCAGCGTGAACGTCCTTTTCTCAGTGATGAATTTCGTGAAGGTCGTCCATCCACGTGTGTTGTTGCCACTAACGTTGATGCTATGCGGGTAATGATTGAGTGAGATCGGCTTGTGACGCACCGTGAAATAGGAGTCACCTTGGGCATTGACAAAAAAGCAATACACACGATTTTACACGATCATTTAAACGTACGGAAGCTTTGCAGTAGCTGTGTTCTACATAATTTGAGCAAAGCTCAAAAGAAGAATCGTGTGAATTGGTGCAAAGAAATGCTGAAGAAATTCAACCGAAATCGTTTAAATCGCTTGTTTTTTCCGTATTTTTGGACATGTGGCAATCATAGTTTTAGAGAATGGAAGAATTATGAATGCTGATTGGTACACAACAATTTGTTTGCGAAAGTCATTGGTGAAATCAGAAAAAACAATCCTAATCGACGCATTATTCTTCACCATGACAATGCAAGTGCCCACACAGTTTTACAAACTGTTGACTTTTTAATGAAAAAGTGAAATTGATGTCGCATTGCTCGTATTCGCCTGATCTAACACCAAATGACTTCTTTCTGTTCCCGACAATCAAATACAAGATGCGTGATGAACGTTATTCTTTGCCTGAAGCAACCGTTGAGGCATTTAGGCAACTGGTTTCTGAGCTACCAGCTTTAGATTGGAGAAAATGCTTCTAAAATTATTTAAAAGTGCATTAATGCAAAAGGGGAATATTTTGAACAACAATAAAGCCATTTGTGTTTTTCTTAATCATTTGCAGAAATCTTTTCAGCAAGTCGAGTCTTGCGATCGGCTTATAGTCCATAATATTCTGTTCAAGGAATTTACTAGTAAAATAAATTTATCTTGAATAAGATGTTTTATTTATTATTATTAATTCATATTGCTGTCTATTAATTTGAAGATTCATGATACATGGAATATTATTAGTCATTTTGGTGGACAAGCATAAGATCAGTGTTTAACTGAGAAGTCGATTTCTTTACCATATAAGATACAGGGGCAGATAATTTTGGTTTTAAGGAAGAAATCAGGCAATGTGTACAAGAAGAATAATATTATATACTGGAATTTCCGAATTAGGGGCTATCGTGGCAGTCTAATTGCAGTTCTAATTGCTATTTACACAAAATACTCGATATGAGTCTACCAAAAAAAAAGAAATATTTTCAGAGCTTAGCATACCATACCCTTGGTTTAAATAGGTGTTTTTTTATTTTGTAAAATGAAAAAATGAAATCGTTAATATGATTATATCATAAAAGACTGTTTAGTTATATAATTGTTTTAATTAATTAGTAAAGTCTCTTGAATTGGGATAGCAACGGAATCTACGTTCTTGTGACTAAATGAAAAATTGAAAGATCTCACCTGCGTTTTAATTGCGCCACGACGTCGGTCCGGTCTTATTAAAGACAGATGGTTGGATAATTTTAGAATTATAAGGTTCCAATAAAGATAATAGATTTCTAAAACTGGTTTTAGTTATAGCGGTACTAATACCAAATGCAGTTTTAACACCAAAAGTAGTTCCAGTTGCTATAACGTAAATACCTACTGTGTGTCCGATGGAAGGCAGAAATTTCGAAATGAATCCAAATGTTATTTTTAAAGAACCCAGCATGACAAAAACAGTTAGTTATTGTTTCCGGTAATGCTCTTTGCCATGCTTTGTGGAGACGTTTATTGCATCCAAAAGTGTTACTTACGGCTGTTTTCCTTAACTTCAATGCAGTTTATTGTTTTGAAAAGAAGCAGCTTTCTACAATGAGATGACCCATAAGTTGCAACTTTGACGTTATGTTAAGTTTTTCAGTTTTTCCGTTTTTCAAATCACACACAATATTAAATTTGTCTTCTAATGTAAACACTAGTTGATGTTTTTTTAAATTTTCTATTTTTATCTTGTGACCAGCAAGCAGAAGGTAAAACTAAATCTGCATTTGGAAATTCTTTTGTACTTGAGGGTGATTTAAAAAACCCACTTATGAAATTATACCAGGTAATACCGTAATTAACATCTGTTCTGCATTTCCACCCTTTGTGAGCTGAAATAAAAAGTTTTCTAAGAAAAAGACTTATAGGACGTTCTATTTTGTAAAGTAAGGGTGATTGGCATCAACTGCTTTACATAGACATGTAAAGTGTAATGTAAATTAAATTTTTGCTAATCCTTTACCGAAAAGACTAACTGCAATCCTCTTTCAGAAAGAAATATATTATTGTTCTGGAAAAAGAAGTATTTTTAAAGATAAATGTCCATAAATGGAAACAATTTTGTGGGATCTTATATCCGAAAGTTCGTTGTTTAAGAGTTCATTATATCCGAGAACACTTATAAGGAATCTTATTGGTAGTTTGGCGGGACTTTTGGGATTAGTTCATTATATCCGGTGGTTCGCTATAGTAAGTTCGCTATAAGCAACTTCGACTGTAACTTTAGAAGTAGTAGTTACATTTTTTTAAAATTGAAATAAACTGCAAACACTTCTAATTCCTAATCTTTGATGATATTCGGGATTAATGTTGTTACACAAATACTCATAATGGGATCTTATGGTATACAATCTACAACAAGAAAACAATTAAGGTGTATAACAAATTGTAAATGTGTTGCTTATTACAGTGTACAAATTGCATGAAAATTGTCTACTTTTATAGACAGGCGAATCGAATATTTTTTATTATTTTTACTCTGTGCTGATTAGTAGATTTTACTTAGGTATTATAATAAACCAGTAGATACCCATGAAATTTGTAAGTGGAGTATGTTCACAACGATAAGGATGCATTGCATAAAATTACATCCAAGACTGTAAGTAAATAAATGAGTTATGGATATGCAATTATCATACATGTAAAAAATGCTCTTTATCCTATTTCTGTTGCCAGATACAGTATGCACCCCTCAAAGTCCATACCTATTCTACTTTCTTTTCCAGTGCTTACACCCTTTACTCATTTTTAGTTTGGAAACAGGATTCTTTTTAATAAATCCAAATTACGTCGATTATCTGTAACTACGTCAGAGAAGACACTTTAGCCCTGCTATGGTTTGCTTACTTTCTTGTTCTCACAGCTAGTACTCTCTGCGTCGACAGGGGTTCTAGCCCTGGCAACGGAATGACCTTCTTTTAGTCGGATTTTACGACAAACATTACTATTATATAATTATTCTTTGATTTCAGATCCGGCATATCTGAAGTAAGTTATATCACGATTCACTTCAGCAGTAATGGCCAATTTGGACTTGTAGTGTATTTGCGACCAATCTATGCTGTTTCGAGTATTACAGGCTCTTGAACTGTAACCGATATAGTTAGATAACAATGATAATATATTATTTACGTTTGATTTAAGATTTTGAAGTAGGTATTTACACATTCATTTACACTAACTACCACGGGTACAATTTTAATGTGAAAGTCACGATGTTCCTTAGGATACTCACAATTAACGCTTTCGAACTAAGCGCTGACACTATTATAACCGAAAAAAGAGATTATACCTTGACAATATTTCTCACTTTGATTCAATTATTTTTTGGTTTTTATGGGCAGTTCGAGGTTATTCTGAAAATACTGAAAAACAAGACACTTTAGCAGGTACCACTGAGTTTCCAAAATCTCTAGAAATTCAATTTTACTCGAAAACTACTCATTTCACAGTAAAAATGTACGAAGTAATTTTTTGTAAAATCGGTTTTAGATTTCGAAGATGAAGACAAGATATTTTAAATTGAATACATCCTTTGTCTAGGAAACGGTAGACTTTAGTAAACCTGGATATATAAGCTAAAAGGTCCAGTTTTTATCAAGACATTTACGTGACAAATATTTCTATTCGTTCTTAAAACACCCTGTATACAATAATGGAAAAAAATTGATAAGAGTGTATTTTCAAAAACTTTTCTGTGCTCTTGAAAGTTTTTCAATTTTACATAAACCCAGAAATATAGATAGTCCTAGAGGGTTTCGACATTACTTAAAACTAAACAGTATAGGTACAGGAATAAACAAAAACAGCCAACAAGAAATAAATACAGACTGTGATTTATAAAAATTTATTAATTTCTTTATTCAACCTGACAATTCTTGTAATTCATGAAACAAACAGATTTAAGTAAATATATTTTCTATTTACACATTTTAATACTTAAACGTTAGTATCTGAGGAAAATGTTTTTTTTGGAATTAGTCTATCTTTATTTGCATTCTTCAAACAAGAGAATATTGACATTTATGATAACATTTCACAGCAAAAGTGTTGCAGTATGTAATTTTTTTAGTGAATATACAGTGACATATAGAGCATTCAAGCCAATAAAACACACTACTTTGCAGAACTTTCCGTTTAACAGATTCTTACTGTTTTATTGAAAGGCAATAATTTAGATGAAGGTTAGGATGATGACATTTTGCAAAGTCTTTTTTAGAGTATAGGCTGGACATGTTTAAGTAGCTATGACTATTTTAAGCAAATAAAATGGGTTAGAAACCATAACTCCCTAGTAATTTTTCTGCATGATAAGTTACAGCTTGTTATAGCATGCACAGCATTCTTGTTTTTATAAAGAGGTATTGAATAAATTTTGTATGGCACACGTGTGTTATGGCATACTTGTCACTTAAGAAAATTAGCTTTTTCTTGCACGACCAATATGCATCATGATAACACACTACTGCTATTTTCAGCAATGTAAAGCAGATAGAATTAATGCGCAAGTTCAATCAATTATGAAAAAATGAAAAACTCCGAGGTCCAGTATGGATTTAAACGTCGTTTCCTCAAATGTGGTCGAAAATGAGATTTATTAAACGAAAAGTCCTAACTATCATTTAACAACTCACATAGTTTTAATACAGATAAGAATGAGCAAAAATGTTTAGAAATACTTTCACTTCACTGTTATTTTTGTGCGAAGTTTTTAACATACATCGACATCACAATTTTGTTACAAATTTTAAAATCAGTGATAACTGGAATGTATAACATGTAAGTACATACAAAGTGTTTAACAATTAATTACATGGAATAAGATTTGGAAAGTCATTAATGTAACAGTGAAAAGTGATAATTTAACTTACATTTATTTATGAACACGTTGAATAAATTGTAATCTACTATAGATAGTAATTTTTACCTTTTTGTTACTTTTTAGAACTGCTTATCTTTTACAACGTAAACTGCATATAGTAACATTAATCGTAGTCACCTCTTTCCATTTATAAACCATACCAAGTAATCTTATATGAAGTCACGATGGCTTTAACCAAACAACTTAATCCAGATTTCATCTTATAACTTTTAAAACGTGGCTTTATACTATATAATTTCCAATCATACGATCTCAGTAATCAAGCCGTATCTCTGATTCAACAAATGTATCATGACTGATTGATTCTCTCAAATTCAGATCTTTAGACTAACTTGATTTGAAATTCAAGAAAATCATAATATATTCAATTTTAGTTCATGAACGTGATCATCACGGTTTAACTTTAATTTATATACAGGGTGCATCAACAAACTTATTTTTAGCAGAAATATCAAAGCGTTTCACAGAGCAAAGTTGTACAGAGCAGTTACTGCTGCGTTCTAGAATCATTTTTAACTACACATAAAGTTCAATAAAAGCGAGATATACTGACTTTTTGTTTATAATAGAAGATCCCACACATTTTGCTATCTTCCGGCTCCTGGTTCATTACTGGTTAGAACAATATGTAGGGGCCTAATCCTAAGCATATAGACGTTATTCAATATTTTGTTGAAGGCAAACATTAATCTTTGTTGTTTGAAAACCACTTTCAAAGTTTCAACCGAACAGTTGTATAATAATAGAAGAGGTGATCAGGAAACGCGAATCTTGATTTTTTTAATTTCATTTAACTAATCAAGAGAACAATTTACGTTTCTTGATCATCTTATATACTAATAGAATCATCCCAGTTAATATCTTAATAACGTCTTTAAAAACCAGGAAGCGAGTTTACTTCTTATTAATACCAGGGTCAAGCAATAAGTTAAGGAACACCTTGCAATAAACAAAGAATTAATACATGGAAACAGTTATGTGTCGACCCGTAATTTTATATTTTGTTAATCCGTAATGAACGAGGATCGTTTAAAAAACAGGAAGTCGGTATATCACGTTTTTATGGAAAGTATAGAAATAACTATTCACTGGCCACAGATTGTCGGAGCACGCCGTATAATTTGAATTACCTATTGTAGACTTTACATATTTTCTATAAGGTAAAAATTCTATCTATAAAAATCTTAAAAGTATATTATTAAACTTAAATAAGTTAGTCTTGATACGAAAGATTCGAAGAGATGTCGTGAACCAGACTTAATAATCTAGTTCACACTTGTTTCAATTCCTAGGCTTTTAATAAGATTTTGTGATGGATTGTCAGAGATTTGCATGAAGGATAAAATTATCCAGTTATCACCGCACTAACACTAATAAGATTTAATTGGAATTAATCTCTTTTGGCTTGCTAAAATTAACTGTATCTATTTTATACAAGTAATTATGTTTTTCTTATTTTTTGTCACTCGACTAATTCCAACTAAATTTTTATTCTGAAACCACCAATAGAAGATATGTATAAGTTCAAGTTTTCGTAAAAAAGTAAATTTCTACATCTTCAGCAACATTATCAACAAAGTGAGGTAGCTGTAAATTAAATATAATATGAGGTAGTATCGAAAAAAATTCCAAACCTTTTTATGTTGAGGAAGGATCACAAAGTGCGGCTGTTATTTTAAAGCTGAGTTAGATAATAATTAGATAATAATTAATATATACTTCGATGGTGTACAAAAACCAGGCATGTCAGACTCACCTACTATCCCAATGTTTATAGTTTATAAATTTTGACCGTAAATAAGGGAGGAAGCTAAAGTAAGAACGATAATACGCCTTTATTCACATACAGCCTATTTCGTTTACTGTTTAATATCATTATTCGGTAAAACAATAATATAAAAAAATCTGTTTTTTATTTGTTTGCGAATATTGTACAGCAAATGTAATCACTATTTCGGTTGACCATAAATTATTATGTAGCATGATAATATTTTCTACTAAAGAAAATATTTTTTGTTAATTCAGAAACGATAAAGACATCTCGTGGTCCACAACGAGTTTGACATCCCTGATATAGACATTAATACATACATTAATGAAACTATTTATATAAGTAGGCATTACCTTGGGAGTTAAAATAATGCAATGATTTTGCTCTTTTATTCCTTAACTATTTAAAATTTTCAAATGAAAACTGTTCTTTGTTTATTCAATTGCGCTATTATTGCTGTAAGAAATTTACCTTCGCTGACAAGACTTTGTGTTCCACAAACAAATTAAGAAAATATTACAAAAGCAATATAAGCACGATCAGGATCTAAAACCACCATATCTTGAAAACGGTCTAAAAATTCAAAATCCGAAACTAGCTGCCGTGTGTAAGCATACATGAAGTACTATATCGGTATAGTGCACTTCACCTGAAATTGAGATCCATCTTCTACACACCGTTGAGCAAATAGCACTTGAGTTTTACAACCTCAAATATACCCCGAACAGCTATTGAAAAACAAATACCGCTGTTGAAAATTTAGTATTTTAAATTATTTGTAAAAGTTTACAATGTTTTCATTTTGTTTCTGATAAAAATATTTAAACATCCCACAGAATGCACTACTTATCCAGTAGCTACCGGTCATCAAATAACATTTATATCAACAATAATTAAAATACATGATACTACAAACAATGGCTTAACAAGCAAAATGAGACTTTCTATGTATGAAAATTCCTATTTTTAGTTCTTGTTTTTATAATTTATACACTAATTTAAATCTGTTACTAATAACTAATAAAAATCACTATCACATATATTCGTTTTGACAGATCTCAGCTACGATTTACTATCAACATCTTAAAACAATTAGTTCTACTGATTACATTTTTTGTGTTTTTATTATTTTTTTTCAATCACAATAAAGATATTGTCTTATGACTGAATTGACACACATAATAAGAATTCAAATCAGTAAATTATAAGTTTCTCACTATTCGTTTTATTTTTCTCACTGAATACTAGGAATAGGATTTCTATGCGTTTGCATGTAGCAAATGTATGCAGAATTAGAACATGCTTCATTAACATATGTAAGTTATAAAATGCATATAAATGCATGTTTTTGATGTTTCTAAGTTCCTACATGCTTATTGTGGTATAGATGTGTATTTTATGCTTTTTTTATGTTCAGGTGCTTATTTATTTAAAAATTCCCAAAACCCATTTATATAAAGGTAGTGTTTTAAAAAGTGTGAAGTTCTTATAAAGAAATTTTAAATATTTAGGTGTTTCAATAGGATCTGACTAATTTCAACTTACTACCATTGTCTTACCGTTGCTTAAAATGAAATGAAATTTACACACCGTAACTATTGAAATATGCCATTTGTTAGTTTGTTGTTAATTTGTTTAAATAACATTTTCTTGGACACATTCTTGTAGTCTAGTCTGTACACTACGCATAACTCGTTGCAGCATTTCTATACATATGTTGCTCTTAATTTTGTAGTAATTTTTTAGAGGCATAGACCCTCCAAAGAGAAAATTACCACCGAAGTAAAAGTAAATAGTAAATAGAGAAATGCTGCAACCGAATTACAGTGCATAAACTAGACTACAAGAATGTATCCAAGGACGTTTAGGATATGTTATTTTTAAAAATTAATAATAAATTAATAACTGTCATATTGCACTAGTTATTTCGTATAAATCTCATTTCATTTTAAGCAATGAAAGACAATAGTAGTGTATTGAAATTAAACAGATCCTGTTAAAACACCTTGTATATACAATGTCATCTAATGACTGACAAGTAGTAAAAGAGAATACAGAGAACGAGTATGTATATACAATAAGACGGAATAAAATTATAAAATATTCTATAATGCCATTACCTTCCCTTTATTGAAAATTTTGGCAGAATATTAGGTGCATACAAATCCTATGCTTCCTAATTACAATACAAAATATTAAGAAAAGAATTTCGTTTACATAAATTAACCTAGAGTGAGTTAGCCATTTCAAGTTATAAAATGTCTTCCACTACACATGATGTATAAGAAATGATGCATAATAGGAGATTCTAATTAATACCGTTTTGACAAAAACTTCCTCATTTGAAAGTTATGCACTTGTTTTTTTTATTTTTAATGTGTAAGTCAGAATAGTTTCCGATAATTTGTAGTTTAAGTAATAAGAAGAAACAGTTCATAAAAACAATCAATATGTTACAGTACTGTAGTGTTGTTGCCAATAAACCAATCGTCAAATCTAAGAATTTCTAACTGACCGCATTTCAAACACTAGATTATAGCAAAGATTGTATTGAACTTTTTGACTAAGATCTTGATATAGATGCGCCATTTCTAATAAACCACGTATATATTTTAGTATATGGAATTATCTGACTTACTTAAAGTACATATTAATATTTAACCAAAGAATGTTTAAGTTAAATCTCTGAAAATCCCATATAAAGATTTGAATTGACCAAGTCATTTTTTATAAGACTTAATCCATCTTACAAATTAGATGGTACATTAGTTATTCAACGAAATACTATAATATTGTGCATATTAGTGTTATAAAACAGTTACAAGAAAAAATAGCTTTCGTAAAAATAATGTGTGTAATCGCAATTATTAAAAATGAAACGTGCAGTATACAGGGTGTTCCGTAGCATACCTTCGATATTTCATTACACTGCAAGTCGAAAATAAAAAGTGATCGTTTTGATTATTCTTGACATTGAAAGAGTTTTGGGCATTTTTAGTTGTAGACTGAGAATTACAAGAAACGCATATATGCTATGACAAATACGTTGGATATTTCATAGTTTACTATTATTTATGGGGACATATGAAAAGTATGATTTATAAAACAAGGTACCAAAATGTAGCAGAACTAAGGATATCAGAATTCTTCGCAGAGCAACTATATATATATATGTGTTACACAGAGAGCAAGGACTTGCCTAGCAATGGTAGCAACCATCTTCAACAGTTTTTGATTTTGATAAGTAAACTTCCTTTTTTTGTACTTTTCAGTATACAACTACAGATGCACATAGCTCATCTAATATTCAGAAAAGTCAAAATGGCCACTCTTTATTTGCAACTTGTAATGACCTAAATTATACATTAATAAAATATCGAACGTATGTCACAAGACACACTGTATATGTTTACACAAAAATGTGTCCAAGATTCGAGGCCCACTAAAGCATTAAGAGGTAGAGCGAGAAATTGGGGAAAGTTGCTTGTTTCTAAGATCAATTTGTTAACGTTTTTATTTCTTTAGCATAAGCTATGGCTGGCCACACATTTGCTGAAAGTAGAATCCCAATTTACTCAGCCTTAAAGGCTAAAGACTACCAGCTTTTTCGGCCCTTTTTTGAACTACACACATAAGTTTTAGTTTCAATAAGAACAAATTAAAACTGTTAGAGTAACAAAGACAGAAACAATCAAAATAGCTGTCTATCTATCCCCACCGCTTCCAAAATTTCAACGACAAGTCTCGAATCTTAAACATTGTTCTAGACATATCTATTTAACGTATTTGAATTTTAAAAACTACCACGAATTTTATAAGACTCTTTGAGACCATGTGATTTATTCTTTAACCATTTGGCTACAAGCCAGATAAAGATACTTTTGCAAATAATGTCTTAAAGCTTTAGAAAACTATCAAATCAATTGTAATGCCTTAAATTTACTCTTCTTAATCTAGGTTATTATTTTATCCATAACGTTTACTTTAGCCCGCAGCGGTATTTTAAACCCTTCGATATGTTTACGAATTGATGCACCAATTACATCTAATGCAAGGTGTGTTTCATTTTCAATGACCACAATTATACGTAACTATAAAAAACCCAAAATCATCCTAAAAATTTTACTAATGATTTTCGTATGTTTGGGCACAGTCTTTCGTGTGATTCATACACTTTTAAAATCTATTTTGTATATTACCACTTTGACTCGCCAACTCTAACATAATAATTGTTGTGTTCAAGTTTTGCTCAATTTATTGAAGAAGCATCTTTCATTGCCAGTGTTTCGAAGTTTGTTAAATCGCTAAGGTAAAGATACTTAAATAAATTTTCAAGAAAAAACCGAAAACTCGAAGACAAAATTATATATGGAAATGATTGCACCGATGAACTTAGTAAAAAAGAATAAAACTATTTTTGCTTTCTGGATATTTCTCATTGATATCAAATTTGGTCTACCCTCTACAGGGCTGTAATTACAACAAATGCCTGTATTTCCTGTCAAACCGTAAAATACATCACCAGAGAAAATAATCGAGCATCAAACTAAACAAATTGATACCTGCTTGGATGTTTTAATCACGCCATCTCAAGATAATCTGTTGTATTATAAAACTCATCTTTGTTACAAAAACAACGCTTGTTTTTATCAGAGGCTAGAGAAGATCGTTAACATACCTTATATGATATTTGTACAGAATGTTACTAAAGTATGTGCCATAACTTACAAAGCGTATAATATTCATTAAAATGATAAAGAACATTTCCTATCTACACGTGTTCGGAAACAAACTGAAATGTTCCTTTCACGGTTTACTCTTTAAAACGAAACATGTTTAGCCAGAAGGAAAATAAATAATTTTGTTGTTTTTGAAATCTACTTCGAGCGTAATAAAAATATATGGCTCTTATGTCATTCTCACAGAGTGTACAATTCTCATAACTGAATTTCTAAGAATCTTTTACAATTAAAGCTTCAGTTAAGATTTTTTATTCTTTCACCGTCGTACGATACTAATATGATATTTTTCCATACCTTTTCAAACATGAAAATCTTGAAAATGCTTTGTTATCCAAAACACATTTGTTGACATGTTTTGTTATTTGTAAGTAGCAGCACATTTTCTTAAAACATCCTGTCTTATTGTTTACTGAAATAATCGATCACCACGAAGATTGTGACCAAACTAATTTATATCAAAACAACTGTTTTGTTTAGAATTTTTATAAATCATTTCCGTTAACTAATTAATTAAGATAAACTATAAATTATATTTTGAACGATTAATATAAATCACCTTATGTTATAGAATAAGAAGTGATTTGCGTTACAACAGATTGTTACAGCTAGATCCAAGAAATTTCTAATAATTTACCAAAGATATCTATGCAATTTTAACTTTTTAACTAGTTTTGGTGATGATTGTACCTAACAGTGATTGTATCATCTAAACCTAAATATCTAAATAATGACTCTTAAAAAAGTAGATTGACACAAGTGGAAGTATTTGATTTGATTGTTTTTATACTTGTTTTTAGCAAAGTTTTAACAACTATGATTAGTGAATACTAAAGAATACTTTAATTTTAAACAGGATTGTCTGAGTTACGTAACCATAAGCTACAAGTGTTGTTGCATTATTGTTAATATCAGAGAAAAATACTATTCTTTCTTTAATGTTAAACCCATTTTCTTTTTCTAGAACTACGCTACTTAAGGTTTTGTAGAACCAGCAGAAAATGGAAGTTGGCCAAGAGTTGCACTGCTTAGACGTGAGGTCCTCGGTTCTATCTCCAAGGAAAGTCTATACATCTCATCTTCGTCCATGAGTAACGAAGTATCTAATAAATAGTTTGCTACTTTTCTAATGAGTTCTATCTTATAAGGAGTTTGCTGAAAGTGTCGAATTTCTCGAATTACATGGGCGATCTGAAACAACAAACATAACATTATAACTAATTAGTGAGTTTGCTGATCAAAAGACTTGGTGATCTCTGATATTTTTTTCTAAAAGTTAATTGTGTATAATCACCATGCGCATTTTTGCAAAATTTAGTAAACCATCCGGAGTAAAATTCGTAGTTCCTTCTTCAATAAATGACAAATCTGTTAAGTACATTCCAACATAGGGTATGCATGGAGGATCACAGCGATGTAACGCATCTCTGAGTGCACGGAACCGACCATCTGAATTTACAATATTTTGTAATTTATCAATCGTTTGTTTTGTCTGTAAAAACAAATTGTAAGATGTTGTATAAAGTAAAGATTAAGATATTTACCGTTTTAGAAACTTTTTCCCATGTCTTTTTTAATCTAAATACGGAACTATTAGTAAAAGCAGAGCAAATTTGAAGAACTCCGTTAAAATTATGTAAGCATCGAGAAATATCTGCAACAGCTGCCCACTTTTCGATAGCCGCTATTCTTGCAGCCATGTTTGGTCTGCGGATTATTTCAGAGGCAACCAATTTTGAAACATCATTAAACCGTTTAGTCATTAAAAGTATGTGTGGTGCTTTACTGGATTTGTCAGTCTTCATCCACGCCTGTCCCAAAAACTCTCTAAAATGTTGTTTGTAAATAAAAATGAACTGTGTGTGAATGCCTTGAAAACTTACTCGCTCGTTATAGATATAAATATTTGATGATCGACATAGGTTAACTGTTCGGCAATTTCTAATGCAGATAATGTCTCGATGCTTTCTTTTGTGGGAGTCTAAAACAGCACGACATATTATGAAAACTATTAATCTAAATAATTCAAAATTCGTCACTAACTGTGGGAACTGCTAACAATACATCCAGATCGACTTTTGTACTTTCCGGTTCTTCCTTCGTCAGTAGCCGAAGTAACTGAGCTGCAGCTTTATGTTCAGCCGGTAAAAGATTGGGGCTATATATAATATCGTCTAAAAATTCAATTGTTAGATTTTTTAGACGTTGATCGCTTTCGAAATCTTGAGCATGTTTTGAAACCCAATGCCTATTAACAAATAATAAATATTAAAGATGGTGAATATAACTTTATACTACATACCTTAAAACGTTCAATACACGCATGGTACATGCAGTAGACATTATGCTTTCTTTGCAGCGAGATTTGTCAGACATATAGTCTTCTTGATTTTCTGATCCACCTCTGATAACTTCACGTGAATTTGGGGACAGGTCCCTGGGATTACTAGAGCCCGATGTTGCAATTGCAAATGCTGCTGCTGCGCTAGACGTACTACTTCTAAAAGATTAAAGTTAGACAAATCACTGCTAGATTATTTGCGATATAGTTACCTTCGTTTAGATTGACGAAATGATGTTATTACTACGCCAGCCTTGCTAGGCTTTTGTGGTGAATCGTGTTGGAAGCTAGATCTTGTTGTCGAAACATCACCATCTTGTACTGATCTTCGAGATCCATAATAACTCTGCAAAGAACAAATTGTTGTTCATTAAAGACTTTTTAAAAATTAACAATCAATTTACTTGTATGACTGCAGAAGTATTAGTTGTAGATATCGATGCAGATCTAGACGACGTGCAAGAAGCTCTGTGAGAGAAATCGTAGTATATGCTAGGTTCTTCCAAATGTTCTGTAAAAATAAACATAATTTATCTTTCTTATTATATATGCTGTTTTGAATAACCCAGAACATAGGAAAATTAATATGGGGAAAAATCAAAAAGCTTTAACATTATTTAAATCAAAAGCACTAATGACTATCCAATCTAATTGATGTTTGTTGCTTTCGTTGCTTTACTGTAGGTATACCTCTGCAGAAGAGATCTCCATATTACATATTAAGTAAGTTGCAAAAACAGTTTAAGAAACCTTGTAGATGCTGTCTCTATAATAGACTTGTTCTGAGAGTAAATACCAATAATCGAGTTGTTACTAATTTGAGAACTACAAAAACAGTTAACAACAGGGTGTATTGTTTGTTGGTCCTAGACTGTTGTTCCTTAACCAAGTTTGCTATGTTCTAGGTGCATCAAAACACTTTATGTTACACACCATCTATTTCTTCAGATATACCACGTTCAACCTTCTTCTCTGTAACAGACTGTTCGTGCTTATCGATGGACGGTCGACGTATTGATGGTAGTTCAGTTGCCAAAGGTGAGTGTGACGGGGTTGTTTGTGTTCCTTGGGTCATATTATGTTCAGAGGATGTAGACCCTACCAAAGTAACAGAACTTAAGTTGCTAGGTGAACATGGAGCACTTAAAACCGTCACATCTGTAACATACAATGTCTACTTTAAAAAAAAAACTTGTACAGCATATCATTAATACTATTAAATATTAGAAAAACAACCCAATTGTGGTCTTAACAATAGCCTTCTAATTTGCAAAAATCTATAAACTAAAAGAAAAACACAAATCGCATGGGAATTTGTATACCTGTAAGAGTTTCGCTACTACTAGAAGCTGTTACTTTTGGAATTGCTAAATGGGCGTTATCTTCTTGAGTGTCTTGAGATTGCTCTACCTTAATAAAAACAACCTTCTGTTCGATCTGAGTTGATGTAACTTGATTTTCAGGAGGAGGTGGTTTGACTTGGGTGTGATGAGTCGGACTGTGCTTTATTATGCGAGGATGAAGTAAATCGATGTGATCCCCTTGATCTCGGCTTTCTTCTTCATCTGAATATAAAAAGACTTATAAACCTAAAGCATACTAAGTTTGTAATGCCCTACATTTTTGTAAGGTAGCTTTCCAGTGACGTGCTTGAGAATCGTAACTGTGCGAGCGGTCCCTTTCACTCAATTCTGAGCCGTATCCAGATACAGAGCTGGCACCACTAGTTCTTCTTGGAGAAAAACTGCTTCGCCTTTTATCGTCAAATAATAGATGTTGTCCAGTTTCGTCTTTTTGAGATAAAGTTTCTAACGATACAACTGAACCTTGCGGTTCTGTTTCAGCGCTGTAGAACACTTTTTTGAGAGCTTCAAGAACAGTGACACCATCAGTAAACACCCGATAGGTAAGTAGAAAGGTATTCAGAAAATCTATCGAGAGGAACCTCAAATCTGAAAAGAACTTACATGTTTATCAATCACCTGTAGTCCTACTATTTCTGTACCTTTAATGATTGTGCAGAAAGTTGATCAGGGTATGGGGTATATATTTATATCATGCATATTCAAAAGTAAGAATAAATGATAGCGAAAGGATTAGTTGATCCCCAGATTATATGGATAGTTTTAACACCACTCAATGAACGATGTGTGAAAACATATAAAGAAGATCATTGTCCATTTAATTTACCAGTTAATCGTTGAAGAAGACGCTCAGGAGTAGCATAACGAATTTGTGGAACTTTACAGGAATTTAAGGTCCGACTGAATCGAATATCAGCTTCGTCTTTAAATAGCTTAGGATCGTTTCTGATGGACTGCGGTAGTGAAATAGAGCTGTTATCAGCAGTTGGCCGAATCATGTCGCTGAATTGTACGTTATCTAAGCACTGGCTTATATCAGAAATCCAAGCAGCTTTTTCCTGAATTGTTGATGCGACTAAATGCACGGAAACCTAAAGTTATTTAAAAAATATATATTCGTAAGAATTAAATTATTTTTCTAATTATCTTACCTGATTAGGTTGGGTTCCACTTTTAACATCCACAATCAACTTGAAGTCCCGGTTTTGTAGGTTGTTGGGGGTGCCCACAGCTGACTGTTCGCTGATTCCCGACGACTGACTTGAAACTGAACAAACGGACGATTCTAAAATTAGTTATATATTGAACGTGTAGTATATTGTAATTTAACATCTCGTACCATCGTCTTCGTTTTCGCTTGGGTCTTCGACAAGTGAAGTATCTGCGAGGGATATTTTGCCAATCTCCGGAACGAGATGCAATTTACCACTAGAAGTTCTGCAAAGTTAAGTTTGTAAATCGTACCAACGTATCTACAGGGTGCTCCGTAAATTCCAATAAAGCTTTAGCTAGCAACCTTTCTCAACCTCTTAAGATGCCAAAATTAAAAACATGAATGTTCCAAGGTACTTAGATTTGTCACACGAACCAAAAAAAAAATTTAAACTTGGCAACCCTGCTGCAGGCAAATACAGAATTATTCGAATACGGGAACCAAAGTATCGCAATAAATGAAAGATTTATCAGTTTTAGCCCAATGATAATAGACTATAAAATTGTCAAAACTTGAAAGAATTGCTGGCAACTAATTTCATCGGATTTATCGGTACACCCAAGACTTGTGTATTAGTCATATCTATTTTTTGAAAAGAATTTAATTTCTAACAGCATCTTCAAGAAAGAGAAATCTAACAGTTCTTTGCTAAAGGGTAATTGTTGTTTTAGCAGATTCATTTGTTGAATTGGTAATGGCTTCATTTGGATTCGATTCTTTGGTTTCCGTTTATTTAGTATTAAAGATGTCAACTTCTGACAACTTGTACAAGTAAACTAAGCTCAAGAGAAATTTTCTTGTTGCAGATTTATAATAAGCACTCATAGAAGATGTTTACATGAAGCTTTATTGGTATTTACTGAACATCCTGTATACATCTTTATACATCAAAATGGCTACAATCTAAGTTTGATTAACGCTTTAAAAGTACTACTAACTATAAGTATGTATTAGAAATACAGTTAAACTTCTGGGCGGTCATGTACTCTACATTGCTAATTTGAATTCATCAATTTTTCCTCAATCACGCTAAAAAATTATTTTCTTGGCAACTTTTTTTAATACATATGTTGTGCTCGTTATATTGTAATTGTCCCTCAAAAATTACACCTAAATATTTAAATTCATTTACTGATACAATTCTACTACTTTCAATTTCAATAGCTATCAATTTTGAATTTTTTGAAAAATATTTCTAGTCTATATTCGTTTGCTTTAACAGTATTTTTAACTCTATGAAGTGCACCTATTCACCTATTTAAGCTTTTCTCTCTGTTACATTTTATATTTAGCGCGCTCCTTAGTAACTTATTTCTTGTATGTTTATTTTTTTTGTGTGTTTCATGTAACTAGGGTTGGTAATGGTTGGTACCATTCAGTTCTGTATTTGTATTTTGATTCTTTTTTTAATGAACGCTTATTCTTATCTAGTGTTTTAATAAAACCGAAAAAAGATAAAAACTTCAACACCTTGTATATCGAAAACCAAGCATTTTAGGACATACATTTAAATGAACTTTTCGACTTAGAATTGGTCCAAGAATCGCCCAATAAAATAAGTACAGAACATTAAGTAACACCCTGAGTAACATGTGCTTTACAAGATTTTTTATTTAAAACCACATACAGTCCACTGCAACAAGCAACAACACTGTCTTATACCCGGTTGCATAAAGTATTTTTAAAGTCATAAATGTGGTGTTAACCTTAAAATTGGAGAAGCCCATCTTGGCATCTGAATCCTACTACTTCTGACTGGTTAATTACGTTTTTAATTTGACAGCCCAGTTAAGGACGGTGAAGATAGTAATTAAGGAGAGATTCTTTAAGCTTTGGTATTACTTTCAGTCTTTAACTGGTTTGTTACATTTGAATTGTAACAAGTGATTACATAATTTTTTTATAGCTTTAATAATACCTGTTATCCATGGAGAGAGGAGTTTAGAACATCTAGCAGTTCTGACAGATCCATGCATATTAATCAAGCTAAACAAATTCACATTCACAAATGATAATTTATCATTAATGCTATGAAGATTGATCATACGATCATGGAATTGAATTCAGATTTAAAGAAAACTCCTTTTAAAAATTTAAATATTTAAAAATATTCTTGCATGTATTCTAGTACTAATTTATGCATCGTTGTATAGAGAAAAGATTGCTGCTTCAAAATGAATTGTATATCTATTAAACAAAAATCATAATACGGGATATAGAGCGTTTCGTTTAAAAAAGGCAAAAGAAATTACGTTCCTTGATCACCCTGTATCATAAAACTATTTATTTGAAAGTTTGTAATCTATTTAATTATCAATAAAAAGCCATTTTGATGTGCATTTTGACAGAAACAAACTCACCTTGTTGCAATAATTAGGTGATTGGAAAATAAAAAGCATTGTCTTATGCATTCCTTCTCACTTTTGAAATTTAGCTTGCTGCGAGATGACCTTTGTTTATCTGATGGTAACTGAATTAAATTCCCTGTAAGAAATGAATTTTTTATCAAATTAGTAAAATTAAGCTTGAAAGATCACGTGACAAAACTTACCTTGTCTAACAAAGACTTGATTTACGTCTAACAAAATATCGCAGCCTTCGACGATCATTCGTTCAAGAGCCAAGTTTTTACGAAGATTTTCCGTTTCCGATACCTGTTGCATTTGTGTTAAATTAGTATTTAAATGTGATGTCGATTGAGATTAATTACACTAACCTCATCGTGCATTTGTCTGGATAAGTCCTCCAATTGTTGTCTGGCGTTTAATAAACTCTTTCGTTCAACATGATCGTGTGGTGTATGAGCCAAAAGTTCGTGAAGAGTAATTATGTAGCGAGGTATCTAAAATTAATTTACAACTGTAATATTACGATCGATTTAATAATTATTGTTGTGCATATAACAGGTATATGGTCAACTGTATATATATATATGTATTTCAATTAGACTTAAAACTCCTTGCTTCTCCAGTATCTCAAAATACGTAAATATAAATTGACTATTATATTTAGTAACATACGACAAGCAACACTATAAAATACTTTTTTGCTAATATGAATAATGCCAGAACAGTTAGGTTTACACCTCTATAACGCTATAGAGTCATAATCAGCAATAAGCTAGAAGTAAAAAATAATATCCACACCCAAAATTATTCAAACTCCAAGTTCACCTTTGAAATTTTGAAAACTATAAGAGATACAAAATTGGTTAAACTAGGGTAGAGTTTTGATGGTCGATAATTCATTTGTTTTCTATAACCCCAAAAAGCGAAATTTCTCGATTTTGATTTTTTAATCATAACTCCCTCATTATTAGAAGTTTCTGCAATCAGTAAACACTTTATCTTTAGTATCTCTGACCTATCCAAATTTCTATACAATGTTTTGGTTTTCCAGAATTAGTAACACGTATCTAAACTATTCACAAATAAAACACAAAACATTAAATGTTGTACACAGTAAGGAGCTAAACAGCAAGCCAAACTCAAGTAATCAGAAACAGCAAACTTGCAATAAAAAATGTGCAAAAAGTGTTGGTATATTCGCACCTTACCAAAAAAACTTTGCGCGACAAGTATACATCGCAACAAGAGTGAGAGTCTGGAGAACCGAAACGTCACATGAAGATTTTTATAGGTCATAGATATTAGATATATAAAAAGTGCCGATTTTAAAAATTTCTAATAATATCAAAGTTGACCGAAAAGGGAAGTCGAAAAATTTCATATTTGAGGCCATTTCGAAAACAAATAAAGTCAAGTCAAATTTCTTTTTAGATTATTATTAAGCACCAAAATATTTAATTTTTCCTGATTTCATCTTTTATAGCTTCCGAGATAACAAATTGAGCTTCTAATTTGAATATCTCTGCATTTGGAGAGTTGTACTTAAAAAAAACATGATCGGCATGTCAAGCTTTTTGAAACACGTCAGATAGTTGGAAATAATATAGCATGCAGGTGTGATGGTACTGTACAACCTTCTTTAGAGGAATTTTGTTATATCTCCGTGTACAGATCATTGAAACACCATGTATACTTGTGTAAGAAAGATTGAATTTTCCTCCAAGTTCGTTGTCCTAAAATGCTATTATTTAAAATACCTTCAAAAGATTATATAGTGTGTTTTGCATCATATGGGAGAATGAGGAACCAATGCTTCCTGTAAATCCTTTGGTGTAATTGCATAAAAATGATAAAATAAATAAAATTGGTATTTTTCTTTGATTTTATATTTAAGCCAAAAGATTGATTGCAAAGAACTTTCTTAATAAGATTTCTTAGTCGAAAACATTTTATTCTGGAGTCAAATTTAAAAACAAACTTCTGCCATCAATGTTTACGACTTTCCAAGAAGGAAAGTCAACTATCGAAATTTCTTCTTTTGAAAAGTTGACAATAAACAGTTTCCCATACAAAGTAGGCTTCTTGAAACACACTGTGTAATTTAAAATTACAACTGAAATTGCAAGTTGAATATGTATCTAACCTATTTTGCAAAAATTATTGCTTTTGTTTTTAATGGTGACATTAACCGATAATTTAAATTAAATTAGCGATTCGCATTGTTATATTAAAAGTGAATTTAAGATTTTAAATATTGGTTAACCTAGATATAACATTTCTATTTTAAAATTATGATTAATATACAGGGTGTATATGACGTACTGAATAAACTTCAAGAGGTGAGTTCTGAATATATTTTAAGAAAGAAAATTCTATTAACATGTGCCCAATTCTTCGTTGTTTTCGAGATACACGGTATAAGAGTTCCTTTACATTTTCATATACTAAAAGATATAGGAATAAAAGTTTATCACAGTTCTACAACTTTTGATGCACTTTTTTGTAATATTATCTAAATATTTTGATATTTTAATAAAAGAGATAGATGAGGGATGGAAAGGATATCCACAGTTTAGAACGTTCTTAACAAATTGTGTCTTGTAAAATGTCGATATCTCTAGTCGTTTTTGAGATAAATCAGATTTAAACATAAGATACCGGAATACGAAATACCCCTGAAATATTTGAAACTGTAAAGAATTCAATTAGAAGAAAAGCTGGCTCACGCTGATCATTTTGTCCAGTTCTTCTAATGAATTACTTTATTTCTACAGTTTTAAGATGTTCTTTAAATAGATATTTTAGAAAAAAGCAATTTTTTAAAAGAACTTTAACACCCTATATTTCAAAAACTGTGAGCAATTGGACAGATGTTAAACAGAAACTTTCTTTCTTAAAATATGCTCAGAAATCGCCTGTTGAAGTTTATACAGTATATCACGATCTATCCTGTATTTGATAACTAAACAATTTTAAAGTTATGGGTGAGTGTTTTAAGTATAGGCAATTACATTTCTTCTAAAATTAAAATTAATGAAAAAAATTCGAATTTATTTATTTAGAATACTTACCTGATGCATTGGATATGTAAGAAAAGTTTCCAAAGACCGGCCATGACAAGCAGGTTTATTTTCCAAACGAGACAATAAAGCAGCAAATGGTTGAGATTGTTTGCATTCAGTTAAAACTTGTAGAGAATAATGATGATTACGTACATATTCTTGATAAATGCTTAACATTGGTAATAACATAGAAAATAAATCACCTGAAAACATAACTATGTGATCACTTTGATTCGGTTTAAACTAATACAATTGTACCTAATACTAATGTAGGCCAGCTTTCAAGTCTTGAAGTTAAACCTTTGAGAAAGATTTGATGCAGGAACAATACTGTCTCACTGTTTAAAAATATAGAATTTACATCTTCGTGCGAACAAGGGGGTTTCTTGGAAGATGCAGCCATTTTAAATGGCCGCAAAAAACATGTGATGAGAACTTCCATCTGTTCTGTATACTCTTCTTCTGCTTCTACCATGCGGAAAACGAGACTGTTGCGCTTCCTCATACTCTCTGCGTGCGGACTTTTTATATATTGTTCTACGATTTGTTTCCATCTCCGTCTACATAACCACCCTCTGAAGAAACTTTGAACTTTTTTTATTTTCCTGAGATCCACCGAATCTTCTTCTATTTTGTTTACCAAACAGGAATCCGACCCAGGTGTTCCTTGACTTGATCCAGAACTTCTTCCCGAAGCGTGCCCCTGGCACGGTTTCCATTCTTTCTTCAGGGCAAACAACTGATAAGAAGGTAAATTATGTTTGAATGTAATTATTAATTCTAAATATTTAATTTTTTACTGTTTGCGATCCAGTTATAGGCAATAAGCAAGAAAAGAAATGCGATTGTTTATTAACATATCACTAACAAAAGCTTGTTTTAACGTAGTAGCATCATAGAAAAATAACCTACGGTAGCACGTCATAGTTACTATTATTTCTTAAAGGATAACAAAGAAGACCCTTAGAATTATCCATGTTAGCTTGCTTAATTAAAACATGAATCTTAACTGACAATAAAAGTGTACAGTCAAAACAATGCAATGCATTAGAGTTTGTATAAAAGAAATTATGATGTAACATGGGCCGTATTCATTAAATACAAGTAACTAATTTTAGTTTGTCTATTGCATTACTTTTGATGTGTACTTTAGCAAATATTTAAATTTAGTTTATTTTGAAATTAACTGACATGAGTTATTTAGCAGTAAACTTGCTTAAATTTAATTTTAATGTGATAGGTAGAATTCAGCAAACATTTTGTTGTTTACTTTAAGTGGTCGAATAAACACAAGTGTGTTATCTGACTACTTACAACAAAGAGCATTAAGATTCACCAAGCTCTAATAATGAGATATGTACATATAGCGGGTGTATATTTGTAGATCATCCAGCCAATCCGGAAATTATGTTAAGCAAACAAAACAATAAAACGAAACCAAAGATCTCTAAATGGGGAATTGCATTATTATCTATAGAAATATAAAATATCTTCAATTGAAAATGTGAGATGCCAACCTTTTGTTTTGGTAGATGCAACATCCTGTATATTTTGATATTTTTCATTCTGATTACAACAATACAGCACTAGAGTATAGACCTAGTAGTCTTTTTGGAATTATTTAATATTTTGTTGCAAAAGCTTTTTCAAACTTCTTAACTTGACCTGCCACTTATAAGAAGGGCTGTTGGTATTTCACTTTTATATAAGTGTAAGTTGAACTTTGTTTTTTAAAAGCATCATTAAGGTTTTATCTGGATTATTATATAGTATATCATCTATCTTAAGCCATTACTATTTGCTCTATGCAAAAAGTTTTACTGTGTTTCCGACAAATACTATACTGCATTCTTAAAACGCACAAAAATCGAAACGACAATAAAATTTGATATTTGAGTGGCCACCCCAGCTAGAAGAAAACAAAAACTGGTTTTATTGCTTTCTCAAATTGCACTACCGGATACTAGATAGGAAAAAATAACAATTTGCGTTTCTCAATCACCCTGTATAATAAAACCATGCAGTCGAAACCTCAATAATGATTTTAAGGAATAAATATTATAGTTTAGGTGAAATACTAAAAACGTCTTTAATTAATACCAGATCGAGTTGAGTACTGTATTGCTATAATCAGCAATAAACCAAACGTATGCCCAAATATGTAATACTCCACTTGAAGAAGCAACAGGTTTTATGGAGCACGCTGTGTAGTCAAGAATACTTTTAGATGTTTTTTGATATTTCTTTAAATAACGACGCTATCCTTTGTTTTCAGATCGTTGCGACACCCAGTATAGTACATACAAATAAACGAAACATAACTTTGTTGTTGCGCGGAGTAAGCATTACACTCAACTATAAATACACTGTCATAGGATCCACAAAACTGCCCTAAGAATAAATTTTTAAATGTACGCTGCAGCTGTGAGGATTTATTCTAGAATAAGCAATTTACAAAGTGAAAATACAGTTATTGTTATTGATAAAATTTATAACAGATTATATACTTACTTCGGCTCTTAACTTTTTTATTTCTGTAGCCAGTTCTTCACATTGTTGCGTGTACTGCCATTTTGCTGTTTTTTCTGATTCCACTATCTGTAGTAGATGTAAGTGTTTTTGCTCTAATTCTTCTTTTTGGAGCAGTAGTTTATTGAAGCTAAAAATAAAATATCAGTTTTAAACTTGTTTACTGTTATTTAAAACACACGTTTGTTTATTTATTAATGTACAGTCTACAAAACACATTTTCGTTTTATGGTTTTAGTCGAACTGTACAAAACGTATTTATGGAAATTACGTAAATGTTATGTATTCAGTACCTACTGTATATTTTTTTGAAGTTTCACGTAAATATATTGACAAAATGACATAATACGTTAATTAGTTAACTGGAGATATCAATATCAAATATTTACAAATTCAGAGTCGCATTCAAATGACATCGACAGCTAAATTTGATTGGTTAGACATAATACCTTTTCGAAATCTGCAAAAATCCAACATGCTATTGAATTTAGTACATATAGTAGATTCGATTTTAATATAATTTAAGATTGTGTTTATCCTTGTATATTTAATTTAATATCAACTGAAGACGAATTAATTTTGATTTGCACTTATTATAAGAAAAAGAGCAAGTTCTTTTACAAATAGTTTGGGAAAAACAGTGAACTAGGTAACAGTCCAATGATACCGATATTGTTTAATTCTCTGATGTAATTTAATGCGTAAATTTAGAATATTGAAGTTAGGAAACATTTAAGCTATTGGGGGAAAATTTATATAATTTATTAAGTGTTGATGCAAATAGAGATGTAAATAGAAATTAGTTTAGGGAACATTTGTAAATTATGTAAATTATTAAATTTGGAGAAATAATGCAGTTGCAACAATTCATTTTGAGATTTGAAACTTCAAATGCTAAATCTATGAAGAATTTTAAAAAAAGTTATAAATAAGATTTGAAACGTACAAGTATACATCTACAAATTATTTAAGTTAATTTAAGTGTGTAAAAGTAATCAATTTTTAAGCTGCAATCGTCGTTTTATTAAAAAGTTAAAGTTAAAGGAAAAGTGAAGTGGAAATTAAAATTACAATCGCTGAAGAAGGGAATGCAGTAAATAATGGTCGGAGCTATGGATTATGATCAAACTACGTCGTTAAACATTAAACTGCACGGTACCAGATTGGAGTTTATCCTTTACTCAGTTAATTAGTTTATTAATTTATTAATTGTTGCCATTGCCTGCTTATTAAATTTCCTAGATTGTTAATAGTGACTTAAAATGTTTTTTAAATTGGTTCGTTTAAAGATTAACCAAAATTTGATTTCATTGGTAGCAAATTTCGATTTCATATTTCAATATTAGAAGGGGCTTATTATGCAATTTCTTTTGTTAGAAAACAATAACACGAACCTTCCTTGGAATGAGAAATAAAGATTATAATAAAACAACCCGCGGTTCGCCTTTTTTAATATAATTTAGGGAGATAAAGTTAAATCTTCTTTATTGTCTTTGCAATTATTTCAAATTAACTTACTGTATGTTATTTGATTTTTGCTATTTAGCGTGCAATTATAATAATAAAGTTAAACCATAAAAAGATAAATAGGACTGTCTTAGTTAACATACAAGTAAATATTTAATTAACGAATAATTTGTACAAAAAATAAATAGTTGTGCTTCAAATAAGCGAGTTATCAGCAAACAAAAGAAATTTAATTTTTTAGTCTTTTTGGGATATCTTATTTTTACCGTAATATTATTTTTATGAAATTACGCAACCTTGTTCTAATTTAAGCGGCTCGTATCTGGTACCTTATTTAAATCTCCATATCGAACCTACAAAATACATTTTTATTTCATATTATTGATTGAACTCTACGGTAATATCATTTCAGAAGTCTAATTAGTAATTACACTAAAATATATGTCGATTGTTTGAAAAAATAGTTGTTTACACAAAGCGTCACCTTTTTTGTTTTTACGAGTTACTGGCTGTTTCTTTTATATTTTAAAAGAGCTTTTTTAAAATTCTTTGTTGCCGAACCAACTTGATTAGTATTTAAAAAGCTAAAAATTCTCTCTCTCTAATTTGAAATTTATCAGTAGAGGTAAAAAATTCTAAGCGTGTTGTATTCTCTGGTAATGACTGTTTTTATTATTCCGAGAGAAAACGAATTGGAACGTTGCTGCGTTGCTGAGAAAACGGGGAATTTTAAATGTTTGTTTGCAGATAGCGAAAGAATAAAAAACCTAATTAATTTGTCGTGGAAGATCTCTCGAAATAACAGATAAATACATCGGGCATTGAATACACTTCAATACATATAAAAATGTTTATATCTAGAATAAGATTACAAGTTAATGCATACTACGTAGTATACATAAATAATCAAATAGTTGCAATACTGTTATTACTAATTTTATCAATTTATGATGAAAACTTTTATAAAAAAAAATATTAAGAAAGTGATAATCTAAACGACGTAGTCGTTATATAAAAAATAACGTAATCCACAACTTCTACTGTAATATTGTACTTTTATTAAGTTCCCTTGAGAAAAAGTATCCTACTATTACTTAATGAAAAACCAAAAAGGGAGAGAAATGTTTCTCTTTCATGTTGAAATGTTCATTTGTCTTAATTTCACAGCAAGTTAATGTAATATGTTGATTATCTCTCTGACAGCGTCAGGTTCTGTTTATACGTTTGCTTTGTACTGCCAAGTATACTGTTATGGAATTAAATACGGAAAGCTTAATCCAAGTCTCTTTTAAGTACGCCCTACACATATTACGCTGAACTGGCCCTGTTTTATGTTTTTAATAAACATCGTGATACCTAATAAATAATTAAATTGATAAACGGTAAATTTAAAGTTTACGACAAAATAATAATGTTGGAAAATCGTGCTTTTTATGATAAAGTATCTAAAATGTCAAAATCTTTAAAAATCATTCAGAAAGTTTTTAAAACGCAAAGGGTAACATGAAACAACCGTGACCGTTAATAAATAAAAATCTGATAATGTTACTTCAATCAGCAAAAACAGTTATAACTAGAGCTGGACAAATGCGTATATCTATGAGACATGCTCAATTAATTTTTAGTATGTGAGCTCAATTTATTGTTTATTGTCCAAATAATTAAATTTATTTTGCATATATGGGATATATAACAGGTTTCCGGTATGAATGCATATATGAAGGCTCAATAGCTTCAAAATGTATATTCTAAATCATGCAAACCGTTATTTCTTTAGCATATATTAATGTAAAATTGTACATTTCTTGCATCTATTACTGGAGTTTTATAGCATATTTTAGTGCGTATATGCCCAATTCTTTGTAAATACACTCAAAACACTTAAACATCAGATTGCAGCGCCTCTATCTATCAGACCTACAAATGCGTTCCATTCTGTATCCCTTTCAAAATTACAAAATTTGAACTTGAGTAAATCATCAATCATATAAACATAAGCAGATTTTCCGATATTGACAGAATTCGACTCACAGATATAAAGTTAAACTTTCAAAAAAATCTTAGAGATTTTTTACGTCTATAATGTATATAAACTGTTATAGTCATACCAATAGTCAAAAGTAAACGGGTAACTCTAATAACTATAGACCTACTCGAAAGAATACATATTTACGCCAAACTCGCTGCATACATTAATAGGTTTATTATCTGATAATCAATATTTCCAAATAAACTATTATACAATAAGATAAATAATGTCCCCGACAATGATTAGATAGTTGTAGTCTTCACCGTCCAAGACATTTGATAGGTATCAAGGGAAGAATTCTAAAATCGTTCAATAACAGGAAGCAAATAGTCAAACTCGGAGACAGCTTGAGTGAACTATTCCATATTATATATGACATTTCACAGGTTTGACATATCAGGTTCTATTTGTTGAGTTGGGTTTCTAAGTAACAAGAATACAATAATTTATTTGTATTTTAGTAGGCATACGATACTGCTAATATTGAATATTCTTAAATTAACCCATTTTTGGCCAATGGTGCGTATACGCACCACTCAGATTTATTTGTTTTTTTAGAAATTGATCAAATGCAAGTTAATAATTTATATATAGCTATGTTCTTTAGGCATAACACTATACCTAATCTTTAATAAAAAGGTTTAGAAACGTTTTTTTCTTTTTTTAATTTTGCATCAAATGTTTCATTTTTGTTGAATAGGGATTTACTAGAAATAAGTTTTATTTGGAAATGTTTATAATTTTTGTATGAGCTTGAAAATGTTATTATCTTATAAGCAAAGGTCATAGTTTTCACACATTACAATTAAAACTAGAATAAAAATGTATGCTTTTGTAAAATATTACGTAACACAAAGTTGTTTGTATACGAACCGTTGGCTGAATACGAGAATAAACTGCAAGTCCTAACATGTATGAACTTGCAAACTCTGCTTTGTACAAACTAAATCTTTCAGTCTCGTTTGTGTTGTGACACTAATAACTACCCTTGTGAATAGTATAATTTTAATAAAATGAGTGATTTCGGAAAGACACGGTATTTGAATCAACAAGAATTAGAAGCAGAATTAGAAGCGGCTTTGGATGAAATAAAAGCAGAAAGACTAGAAAATGGTAATTTTATGATTTTCTTTGTCATTTGGTTTTTATTTTGTTTATTTTTCTATTTAGAAAATGTAGATGTTGTATACATACCCCCAGATCTAGATGAACTTACGGATCAAGAAGATATAGATGAAGATGTAATAACAGAAAATGATGTTTTGGATAGAGAAATAGCTGGAACATTTGAGATACATGGTCCTGATAAAGAAGATGATGAATTTACTGATTCTGATGATGAACCACTGGCTGCTAAAATAGCAAGACTTGAACAAAAACGTGACATTCAACCAAAATGGAGAAAAGAGGAATTTCAGTACACAATTATCCCTACTACAAATGAAAAATTGAACACTGAAGATATAGAAAAGAGACTTGGAGATAAGTCGCCTCTGGAAATCTTCGGTTTATATTTGGATGACAAAATCTTGTCTATGATTGTTAACTATTCTAATAAGTATGCAAAAGACAACAATCGGCACGACTTTGAACTAACGATCAAGGATCTAAAACGTTTTATTGAGATACTCATTTTGTCCGGTTATCATATCTTGCCACAAACGGATTTGTATTGGTCTAGAGATGAAGATAAAGGTTTAGAAATAGTTCGTCAGTGTATGAGTCGTAATGTATTTCGAAGTATCAAGAAGAATTTGCACTTTTCGGATAATACAAATTTGGATAGGTCCGATAAGTTTACTAAACTTTGACCATTTTGCGATGTAATAAATATCCGTAATCTACAGTTTGGAATATTTACACATAATTTATCCATCGATGAGCAAATGGTGCCTTACTTTGGGCGACATTCATGTAAGATGTTTATCAAAGGAAAACCAGTACGCTTTGGGTTTAAATTATGGTGCTTGTGTTCCTCTAATGGATACTTATATTAATTTATTCCCTATGCCGGAGCAAGCGCTAACAAAGAAAAACTTGGCATTGGCTTAGGTGGAAAAGTTATTATGGATCTATTAACTTTTGTCAAAAATCCTGAAAATCACCGCATATCTTTGACAATTTTTTTTCATCTTATAAATTGTTTGCCGTCTTGAGTAATAAAGGATATTTTGCTACGTGGACAATAAGAGACAACAGAGTAGCAAAATGCCCTTTAAATGGTCCCAAGATTATATGTAAAGAAGCACGATGATCATATGATTTTATGTATGACAGTACAGCTAATGTAACTATTGCTCGATGGAATGATAACTCGGTAGTGACAATGGCAAGTAATAACTTTTCTGTTCTTCCACTGCACGATGCAAAGCGATATAATCGCAAAGAAAAGAAAAACATCTGCATTTCCCAGCCACATATAATATCCGAGTATAATAAATTTATGGGAGGCGTAGATCAGCACGATAATGGTATTGCAAACTATAGGATAAACATACGAGGTAAAAAATGGTGGTGGCCTTTTTATTAACGTTATAGATAGTGTTATTGTGAACTCCTGGAAATTTTATCAAATTTCTCATACGACAAAAATCTCACAACTTGATTTTCGTTCGTATATAGCCGAATGTTGTAATGTTATTTTAAAATTCGCACTAAATCCGCCCCTGTCTTTTAATTTCGTTCAGATATTTGTTCCTCTGGCGCGTAATATTTAAATTGTTCCGTCCTATAAACGAAGGTTTGTTAATAAGTCTTAGTCGCGAATGTTGGAGTCACACGTCTCTGTTAAGTCAGGTTCAAGCTGAAAATCTAAGGAGTGGAATTTTTTATTTTCTCATAAGAATATTTGCATTTTGACTTGTTAGGTCGTGCATCTGGCTTCCCAACCCCACTCCGGTAAGCGCAAGCTGCGTGACAGGAGACGCAGAGAGAATAGGGATTACGTTGGTACTTTGTGATTTTCTCGGGGAGTCGAAATTTGGACACCGTGGAACGCGGGTGTTCACCGCGACCTCCCAGGCCCAAGCGGACCCGGT
The DNA here is from genome assembly GCA_011009095.1 of Ignelater luminosus. Taxonomy (NCBI): domain Eukaryota; kingdom Metazoa; phylum Arthropoda; class Insecta; order Coleoptera; family Elateridae; genus Ignelater; species Ignelater luminosus. The sequence continues at coordinate 311,273 of VTPC01089669.1, forward strand.
GCTTCTCGCGTTTTGTTTCGATCTTTAAGTGTGGCGCACGGTTAATTTCGACATTTTAGTGGCTGTGAATTTGCTGGTATTCTCCTCGTTATTAAGAAAATTAAAGTTTTGTGTTTGTGGAAGTTAAGTGTTTAAAAATTTATTGTGGTTGAAACCATGCCTTCTCGTAATTAAATTTAGTGTAAATTCAATTCTTTTGTATTTGGAAAAGTTGCTGGAAACTCAAAGAACCTCCAGATTTAGAGTAAGGAATAATTGTTTATGTTACATACATTTGTTTGTATTTTCATGTTGTTTTGTTCAAATGCTTTGAGTATTTAACGTTAATATTTGGTTTATTTTAATGTTAGAAAAGTATCTTTATAGTGTATTCTTTCCGGAAAAATCTAGGGAAAACAATAGGTAGTTTAAGTTCTAGAGTAATCTTTTGAACGTTTTCTTTTTGTTTAAAGTAATACAAGTTCATATGTTCTAATTTTATTAATAGTTTTAAATCATGTTCAATTTTGTTTGTTTAGAGGGGTTTAATACAATAATTATTTTGCGATTTAATGATTTCTAAACGCATTTATTTGACGGGTCCTTCAGACCTAATTTTTATGTAGTAATTGTCATTCTTTTATTTGATGTTTGTAAAGTAATAATTTCTTCAATCAACCATATCATTTTGAATCTTTTTGTGAATGTTTATTTTACTCGATTTCAAAGCATAATAATAAATTCATGTAATTTAACTTTTGTGTTCTTATTCTAGGAGTTTGTTTTTGTTTTATAAGCTTATTTAGGTGCCGTGATGATGGACCTTGGCTTCTAGCAACCCGCATAATATTTGATTTTGTGAATAAAACTTGTTTTATAGTTTTGAGAAACGAGAGAGAGGCTGGAGATTTATTAAGTTTATTTTATTTTAAGTTGCGGAACCAACAAAGGTTCCTTGGTAAGTAAAAGAGAATACAATTTAGTCTCCGGACACGATTTTGAAGTGTTTATCTACAGGGTGGTATTTTGGGTGGACCCTATATACAGCGTGTTCGTCGGTGTGGGGACAGGTCGACGAATTACATCGTTTTGTGTGGCACTGTCTCCTGGCGCCCTTTTGGTATCTCTTTTAGGCTTTTAGCTAAAAGCTAAGTTTTAGGCTCAGGTAAGATCATCAAAGCCTGGGTTATTTACTATTTTGGAACCTACTCTCGTCTTCGACATGAGCTATGGGCTTGAACATCTACCTATATCTGGCTTATACGGGACTTGTGCACACTTTTGGGCATGTCTTATGAAAACTGAGGATACAAACAGAAATATTGAAATAGGGAGACCTGCAAGAAAAGCAATTCCAGAAGAACCACGTTTCGATAATGTAGGTCATGTTATAATAAAACACCAGGAAAAAGCAAGACGGCGGTGCAAAGTGTGTAATAACTACACTATATACCTGTGTAATAAATGCAAAGTTCATCTTCACAGTGACAGCTTTCAAAAGTATCATAAGAAAACATAAGGGTTTTGGCCAATGGTGCGTATATGCACCATGTCATAAATTTATAATTATTATTTATAATTTCTGTTTGTAGAATATGTTACATTTATGTATTTTAAACAATAAATAAGCATTTTTTTTTAAATAATTTAATTTTTTCTGTACTTGGCCAAAAATGGGTTAAAGACAGGTAAGTCTATTATATTTAAGAGTTACTTTTTATTTATCTTTAGAACGAAGTTGCAAAACTAGGAGTATTTGCGAAACTTAGAGATTCTACAGTTGTTTTGAAGTACTACTTTAATTAAAAATAATAAAGTATCCTCAATATAACGAAAACGTTATACCTTCAACATGGTGCAGCTTAGTGCACTTATCACGTTCCTAAAATATTAAATAAATTCTCATGTAAAACTTTAAAATCTATTTCTAAGACCAGAAATTATCAAAATTAAAATCCAACTTTCACCTTTTGTGCTGATGTTTTTGTTTAATTAATACATAAAAGTGGTTCATCATATATTCTGCGAGGTTTTGCAGGCTGGACATACGATAGTTAAGAAAAGGGCCGAGCAATTTGTTAGTTGCCAGTGGATTACTTAGAGGGGGAATGGAAGGCTATGCAATGCTGTATTTCCTGCCTATTCGTAGCTTCTAAGTCAGGTGACATCGATCTGGAACTTTATGAAAATTGTTTTAATAGCAACACATGGAATTGCAGGAACACATTTTTTACGTGTAGTACTATAAAGATTTGAAATTCTCATTTGGAAATGTTCGAGAAACACGCGATTACGTATGTTAATAGCCTTCTACCAACTACGTCTGGGGAACCTGATTACATTGCTGTACTTAGAAGAATGTGCTCTTTAAAGTCGTGATGCAGTTAAGAATATCAATGTCAATAAAAATGTGAATGATCGATGTCACGCTTCCTTTCTCTGTGCTTTGTTGCAACCAGTTAAACCACAAAAAATCTTTAAGGCGATTTACAAATACTTTTCTTCACCTTAGTCGATCTTTAGAGATCTCTTCGACTGTTAGATTTAAGTATACAATGTTCAGACGTAAAGTGGGGAGTACATTTTGAGCATTTCTCGTTATGTTGTAGATGAATTTTTTAGATTTTTTTTTATTTTGTAATTTGCAAAGTAGCAAATCTTTTTTAAAATAAAATTTGAGATCATTATCAATTTTTTTTAAATGGCAGCCCCAACTGTTCAATAATTTTGATAGAGTTGTTCACTAGTGTAATAAATTTAGTACCTTACATAACAAATTTTTTAAGAAAAACATTAATTAAGTTTAAAAACACCTATTCTCAATGGAATTGCCAGCGCGATTGCCAGACCTAACACCACTATACTTTTTTGTGTGGTACCACCTAAAATCTAAAATTTACATTAACAGACCAAAAACTTTAGACCGTTTGAAACATTGAATTGGAATGGAAATATACGAAATATCACCCCACAGATTATCGAACAAGTATAAAGCGTTTATACTCGAATAGAACAATGCCAAATGGTCAATGGTAAACAATTGGTACCTTTACCATAGACTTAATTTACTAATGAATGATTTTGTTTGTTTTTTAATTTTGAATTTTTATTTTTATTGATAAAATAGATGTTTAATCTCCATGAGTGTTTTTCTTACAAAAACACCATTGAGACAAGACCAATTTCTGCAAATTTAGTATATATAAAAACCTTAATACATACCCAGATCTCGTTACTGCAACACAAACTGTTTGTTATGGAGTTACTAAAACAAATCGTCTTTTCTTGGCGGCGCTTTGAGAAAAGGAAATGATTTCTTCTTAACTTTTACTCGTACGTATTTGGAGTTATACCGTAAAGATATGAAACACCTTGTATATAGAATGCAATTAATGTTTTGCTTACTCTTTTAAAGAACTTCTTAAGAAGTTACTAACAAGAAATCAGTTCATTTAATGTTGGCCTTGGTATTCGTTCCTCCTTACGAGAACGAACGATTTTGTAAAGTATTTTCGGCCATGCTTATTACGTATTTAGGTAGTGTCGGCACTGAGCTCAAACCTATATTCCGACGTCGTCTCTGTAGTATCCGCTTATAATCCTAATCAGATTAAATTCACTAGCTCACGTAATGAAATAAAAAATACGAAAATAATAACAATAAAAATAAATCGAATCTAAATACATCGATTTCCGTGAATGACATATTAATTTCCCGATGCTCCACTTTCATTTCTTATGTCTCATCACTTCATCAGTTACGTAACCTCTCCAATACTCCAGAAATACTTTGCTTGTATTTTTTCTGGTACGTTTTTTATTTAACCGTGGTTTGTTAAAACTACAGCGTATTCCTTTTTTAGTTAATATACCCACACATTTTACCTTTATTAAGAATTTTCCTTTTTATAAAATGTTTCCTTTGTATAGTTAAAGAGAATCTTATTGTGTCGAAACAATACAAAATGAAATACAAAAGAAGCAAAACTGTTAAATTAATAGAATTGTGAACTTACCTGGCTTCTCGGATTGCCTCAATCCAATTTTTGCAATCGGTTTCATTCAGCGCTCGAAGCTCATATTGCCGTTGGTTTTCTCTGCGATAGGAGATTGCGAAACAGAACTGAAACAAACAAATAATAACTGTTTTCATTTTTCCCATTGAAGTAAGGATAAATAAATCAGGAAATATATGTACATCTTTTCCTTGTAAAATAATTCCTCTTTAAAAAAGACTGAATTGATATTAAAAATTATTAGATTTGTAAATTTGTTAACGTACATTCTAATATCTCAGGTTTTTTGACAGTAACGATATTAACCTTGCTAATGGCATTCCTGATGCACGGAGTATGGTATACAAACTTTAAAATGCTAAAACTTCTGATATAGAACATCATATTCGGTTTAATTTTCGTCATTGGCTATTTAATAATTTTAGCGGCCTACTGTTGTTAAGTACCAGATAATATTAATTGTTTTTTAAACAAAACATTTCATATGCCTATTGTTATTACATACCCCCCGTAACCTGGCAATTCAACTATAATAATAATAATTTATTTGTCCAACAGAACAAATTCCACTTACAGGATAGGATTATATAAACATAGCAATAACAATGTGTAGCACACATTAATTATTAAATTAAATAACAGAAAACAGCGAAGTGCGTAATAACGGAAAGTTATAATTAAAGCTGGGAAAAGGCATATTTGCATGTTTTTTATCTATGAGGCATACAAGTTAATTTTTAGTATGTTAATTATTTTATTGTTTATTGTCCAAATAATTAATTTTAGTTTGCATATACGGTTTTCGGTATGAAAAATAATAACCTAAAAGTGCAACCATGCAAATCATTTTGATTTTTTAAAGCATATTATATAGCGCATATTACGTAACATTGCATATTTCTTGCGTGTGTTACTGGACTCTTACGACACTGTAGTGCATATATGCACTTTCTTTACGATATCTGACCAGCTTTAGTTATAATACAATGCGAGTTGCAATTTTACTAATCAAATCTACCAATTTAGCAACTCATCAAGTGAGAACTAACACACTTTAAATAATATCAGTTGCGGATAACGTGAAAGTATTATAATGAAAAATAGTTTCTAGCTGGTGTTTTAGTATCTAGTAGGATAGTAGAAAGTATTACTGCTTTAAGAGGTTAACTGAGGTACTAAGAAATTCATCTGTGTTAGTTGAAAAAAAAATCAGTTTTGTTATTAAGTATTTTATACAGAAAACTTAAAGTACTAGATAGTATTCTTCTCCATTCTAAATTAACACAATCAAATCGCTCAAGTAAAATCAAAGTGATCAAATGCTCTAGGATAGACACCATCTACACAAAAATTTTCTTGCTCATTTTCTAGAGTTCAGTCTTGATTCAATACGAACTTACTAAATTTTTAATATAGTCGCCAAATGTCAAATTATCGTCAAAATATATACCCAACTCTTGGATGACTTTACAATGAGATACCTCAGTACGTTAATTGAATATGAATGTATAAATGGTTCCATCTTTCGCGTCAAATACAACAATTTTGCATTTGAAAAGATTAAGGCTAACAAGTTAGTGAAGTTGTTTTGCACCACAATTCAATGTTATTGAGGCCTTGTTGCAAAGTGTTACTGCCTTCAATACCTTGACCCTATAAAGATTTATATCGTCGGCAAACAGCAACTTTTCCAGGAACATTTTGTTGGAAAAGTCATCAACAAACAGCAAGAACAGAAAAAGACCTAAATTAGAGCCCTGCTGAGCTCCAGACAAAGCAATAAACAAGTCGGAGATATATCTTCCGTAAGATACGTACTGGTATGAGTGAAAATATGAAAGTAATCCAAAATTACGTAATTCGTAGACTATTATACTATGATAAATTCGATCAAATGTTTTAGAAAAGCCCAAGTATATAACTTGTCCTCAACTATCTGCAGCATTTGAAACATATTGAATAAATACTATTAAGTTTATAGCAGTAGAAAGACCTTGCATAGAAACATGCTAATGAAAACTCAGATATTCTTAACAAACAAGTAAGTCAAGTATATAAGACGTTAACTGGTCTATTATTACGTTTTTAATACATGACGTATTCTTGCAATTTTCAAACGTCTTGGCATGTAACAGTTTGCAAAAATAAGTTAAATATAATCAACAGAAGTAGAACAATCTCTAATTAGAAAAGTGGGTATTTATTTGATCATGCCTAGCTGTACTTTTATCACAAATACAATGTGTCGCAAATTCGAGGTTAGCCACAAGGATTTCCAAGACCGGAGGAGATACGAAATCGGTTAAATTGGAATAACGTAACTTCTTTTGCAGATCAAATTTATTGATGTTTTTATTTTTTCAAAAAATTTGTTGAAAACTAAAATATCCAGTTTTCTTTAAGTGGCATATCTCAGTAACAAATAAAGAAAGAAAATAATGGCAACGGAAAGGTTGGTTACTCTGGCATACAAAAAATCATTTTCGCTATTGCCTTTTGTTTTTGACGGTAGAGGGTAAACATAAATATTTTAAATGGAACGCATGCTTGATTTTCTTATTGCTTAATAGTCTGTTTTAAATGCTTTTTTGTGAATGTAATTATTCTTTTGTTTTACAAAATTATAAAGTGAAGACCATTTTAACGGGCACGTAGTAGTAGTGTACAATGAGTAATCGTGACATTAAATAAGTGACGTTTTCAAGACATTTTAAAAACAACTAGCTGCTTATCTTAAGAATTACACACTTAGGCTCGCGCACCTATTTGTATTTATCAATTTTTCAATTGGGACATAAAAATTACATGTTTAGGGTCTCTTCGAATTCTACATCTCATAACAATACATTAATTTGGGGTCCTGCAAAACTTCTTTAATCTTTTTCTTGGTTACATTGTAGGATTTTTGTTTGAGATACTGAAATCTTTGTTAGTTTGTGCCTTTAACAACATCTTTCATCACACCCACCTTAGAAGGAAAACAGGGATAAGCAATTTTTTTCTTTTTTGTGCAAATTTTGGTGCAACAAAAGTAGCAGTCCCTCGTATGGTCAGTTTGCTCACCCCAAGTCATAGGAGCTGCAAACGTCACAGCAGTGCTCTTAACATTTCACCAGATTCTTAGAGTAAAACCATAATGTGCACAACAAGTCTAAGATTGGTCTGATTATCACAAATTGACTCAATTTAATTTAAAACATCTTTCTGTGCCTTCTTATAAATCCGTAAGATCGCAAAGTTATGAGTTTTTTAAATAATTGATTTAAGAGCAAAGAGTCAGGCATGAACATGGCCAAACGGGAAATATCATTAAATACAGTAAAAAGATTATTATATTTTTGAAGAAAATTATTATTATTATTATTAAAACTCTGTCGTATAAGAAAAAGGTTTTGTAGACCAGTGTCTTCTTTTCAGTTTGGGCATCGACTACCTTCGGTCACGTGTTCCCGTGAATTTATTTTACTATGCCAACTTCTTTTATATAATTAAGAAACAAACACCTTCAATATTTCCACCAATAAACTATATTATTTTCAAAGGGATCGTTTTTCAAATATTTTTGTACCGTGAATATTACACTAAATAGTAGCGAGGATGGATTTCCCAGAGCTAAACCTGATTGTAGATTTTTCATTTACTTTAAAGAAATTTTGTTGTATGCAGATTTCTATCAACTCTTGTAAATGGTTAGAATCTTCTTTCTCAAGTTATTGTAAATGTGTTCGAATGACTGATTTAATTTCTGTTGATGGATGCTTGGGAAAACGTCAGAAAAAACTAGAAAGCTATTTTTTGGGTCTTTTGGGTCGTAGGTATTCTTTATCCTATATATATGGGTTTAAAGCTGATTAGTAAATAAAATATTGTGATCAATTTTTTTAGATAAGAGACGATAACAAAATTTAGGACAAGATTAAACGCCAAAGTATATCACTCAGGTTTTTGCTATCAGTGAATCTTAGGTAAACCGTAGAATTTTGAAATGACTGAATTGATGAAAAGCACTTGCTGTGTGTAATTTGAGATTGTTAGTTAAAAGTTTAGATCTTTCACAGTTTTCTGGAACTTTCTTTGACATACTTTCAATTTTACTGTTTTGTTTTTATTGAACATATTATGCGGAAATTTACTGGTTGATTTAAATTATTTTTATTGTTGTGAAATTATAGTTTGCTTTTTATTAAGCCCTAATTCTTTTTTATTAAACATTAGATTAGTTGAATTAGAGATCTTTAGCCTACTTATCTTTTTATTTAACTTACTACATAGCTTTTGGCCATATAATCTTGAAATGTGTAATCCATACAATCGAAGAATGCTGGGTACTATCCAATTTCATGTATATAAATTACAATTTTCTTTTAGTATCATTTCCCTTCTTATAATTATTTCTAATTGTGCCAGCTTAATTGGTTTTTTGCGTTTGTAGTGCTTGTCTAAATTTGTACAGAGTCGAGGCATGTTAACATACGTTTAAACTAAGGTTCTTCTGGTCTCAATGCATCTTTTATACAGTGATCGCCAGAGTCTGCACCAAATAGGGAAAACTTTCATTTTTGATTTTTTGAAAAACTTTTTACAGCTTTTTGCGCTATTCTGTAAGCCAGGTACAAGCTATTTGATCTACTAAACAATATTTTGTTTCGCAGAAAATGGCATCTTTTCAAATGACCGAAGTAGATTATTATCAAACGAAGCAACTAGTAGGATAGGAAAAGCTGTAATTCTTCAGTTATATTTTAGATAGTTTTTGTATAATTTGGACTTATTAATTTCAGTTTTAACTATTTAGTTCTTAGGGTAGTTAGATTACTGATTTTTGTTTCCAAGAATTGCCTGAAACGTTATTCTTTCTAGCAATCCTAATTCTAAAACTTATAATACAATTTGTTCGAATTTTTAACGTTTTTGGTGCTAGGCAATTAATCAATGTTCGGTGCCTAAGATTTCTAAAGAAAAAATCTGGGAATAGAATTAACAAAGAATGCAGAAATATGAGAGGTCATTGTGGAAAAGAATTAAAGAGAGGTGGTCATCATCATCATTTTAGCATCTTTCTCAGTTACTTAAATTTATTATTGTACTAGGATATTATAATCATTTGGAAGTCATACTCGCTGAAACATACTTTGTTTAATAATATTTAAACAGTTTCATTGGGATGCAAGTTATCTATAAAGTGTAATTTGGATTGATTAAAAACAATCCATATTCATGTTTGTATTATGATTTTATTATCTTATGTGATACAACTTTCTTCTCAAACCGAGCGTGTGTCTTTTAAACATAGCATAAATACACTGTGTTTATTTAAATAAGCTCAACCATATGGAATTCAATATGTAATTAGTAAGAGTTAAAAATATATACCAAATTATGTTTAGTAAGCAATTTATAACGTAAAATATCTAAATATAGATAGAGTTAATCACCCTGTACCATTAATTATACGGAGATATGTGGAATAATCAACCTATAGCCACATAATAAAACGTTTACAGTAGCCGATTTAGCTCGGCGGCGTGCACTTTGATCTCGGTGTAGTACTTTCGGCGATTTTCTCCCCTTTTTCTTCGTAATTATTTCGCGCAAATTTAGACAGTAAATTAGATTTTGCCAGCAAATATTTGGAAAATAATACACATATAATAGTACAAACATTAAAATTAGATTATGTACAAAGAATTGTAAAGTTAAAAAATAATCTTGATTTCTAACTTTGTTCGTAATTATTTACTAAACGTATTTTAATTTTGATTTTAGTGATCTCCAGATCTTAAGTAACTCAAAAATGACTTTAATCAATAATCACTTAAAAGTCGTGCATATTTAACTATTAAATAGTTTTTGTTCTTGTGTCCAAAATAACCTCGTACTAGCGAACCAAACACGAACACGGGCACATCTAACTACATAGAACCAGATTGACGTTTTCTGTATACATTTTATTAAAGTTATTCTGGACTATAGCATCGGTTGTGCAAAAGAAACGCTCAATTACTCGAGAACGACGTGAAATGTTATATAAAAATATGAAATAATTAATCTATAGCGTTCAAGCTTTAAAGATTATTTAATTAATAAAGTTTAATAACCGTGTGATTTACGCTCGTCCGAAGCCATACTTATCGCGAGATATTTCCAAGTCGAAGGAAATTTTATCGAACACGCGATAGTTGTAAAAATATAATCGCCTGTGGTTTTATTTCAAATAAGCAACTGTAAAAACAGGTTTAAACAAACAATGTGGAAATTCTAATGAAAGCGGATATTGTAGTTTTATGTATTTATTTGTTATTTATCTTCTATGTTATAACATGGTTTACCATTGCAAAATCCACAATATCTACTCGTAACATTTTCTGCAATATTTCGCTAACGCATTCTGTAACTGCCGTAAATCAGACTGGGTACTATTGTTTTTTAAATATATAAAATAGATGTAAACATAGGTGTTTCCCAAGGGCAATTTTAATCTTTTAAACTCTAACACGAGTATATCTTCATTAATTGAGTGAAACAAAATACAAACATCCGGTTTTAAGCTGTAATTCCTTAGTTTATTCACTAGCATATTTTTCCCGATTTTATTAAATGACTAAAGCTTTTAAATAAAAAAATTATATTACAAGGCTTTCGCTTTACAAAAAAATGCAAGAAGCTTTTCTTTCATAATTTAGGTATAAATTCCACAAACCACAAAATTATTTACTTTTTACTTTCACTGTTCAGAAAAGTGTGCATGCAGCGGTATCATTCTATTTGCATGTTGAAACTGGTAATTCTTAGAGTATTCCGAGTTTACTCGAACACTGCAAAATCCTACAAAACACGCAAAGACAGTTAATAATGAGTACAGGTCTCGAAAATGGTTTTAATCATTACTATTTTACTAAAATATCAAAAATAAAGTAGCTTTTCTATAAACATTTAAATTACCGACCCTCTTTTGGTATGTAGTACGTGCTCATATTAACAACGTCCACACTTGAGCAATGAATACGCACTAACAGGTCAAACACGCACGAATGCTGTTGTACTTTCAGGCTTGAGCGGGCTCAGTATGGACCATGTATGAACGTTTTCTCGTGCAACAATAAAATTACTGCACCACGCTCAACACTGAACCGGAGTATACGTTTGAAATCAGCATTTTTTGTGAAATAGAAAGCATATGATCTAATAATATGACGTTTTTCTGAACATAATTGTCATATTAAGACCACACAGACTGGAATATTGTAAAAAGAGAAGTACCTATAAATAAGGAAAGTGAATAATTACAATTCTGCATCAGAAGTAAGAGTTTTCATAATACTCGTAAAACAAAGTCATATATGCAGTGGAAAGTACTCTGGGAAATCACTCTTTAGTAAAAGCAACTCAAACGGCCATATAGTCCAAGTCCAAGCTGATACTGACCAACTGAAAAACGACATACGTATTTAGAAATCATTCTAATTGCACGGATTATCTGTGCAGTAAGCCGGGATGCATTACAAATTGTAGAACACCCGAGTTGACAAAGTCAGGGGTTCACCACTATACTGATGGAGCCTTGAATCAATTACCAGTAAAAGCTTATCTTCTAACTGATAACGAAATCAACAATCGTTCCGAGTTCTTTATAGGCCTTTTGGCTCGTTTTAATATGGGCAAGAAGCTGAATCTAGTGCAAAGAGATGGCTTCCAGGCAAGAACATATCTGACTGGCCTTAAGTACTATGAGGGTTATACTTGGCATACTAAATCCTGGAGACCTTCTTTAAGAAAAGTCCTAGGAAGAATCTTAAATTTTTTATAAAACGGCAAGAAAATTGCCTCCGAAAAAGAAAAGATCACCCAGAAGATCGTCCAACAGTTATAAAGAAATTAAAGTTTGCATCCACCAGCAGATTATGGTTTCAATATTGCCGACGTGGAAATCGATGAGGACAATTTAAAGAAGGTAATTGCGGAACTGACTAGGCGAATGAAGGTTAGTTATTGTTACTAGGCCTATCGATTAAAATGTTTCGTACAATCAATTTGCAGGTGTCTACTAATGAAATCGAGGAAATTGCCAAAAATACTGTTGGCAATTTAATAATAAGTAGTATGAGAGACTTCGCATGTGTCACTTAACTGCTTCTAATTCTGAGGCAATAATCCAACGGCAAGATTCAACTTCTAGTGACAGCCTTGTTTTGTCGTTTATAAGCTTCAAGGCCAACTAGAAGTTACAGGAGCTTCCAAGTGCCATTTTATTGTATACTCCGAAGACAACAATTCACTATTGGTCCAAACTATAAACAGAGACAAGATGTTTTGGAAAGACAAAATGTTTCCCAAATTCGAGCGATTTTATATGAACTGGGTACGGTGTCTTATATATTACACGCATAGAGAGAGAATCAGAGTGAAATGCACTCGAAGAAGTTACGAATTGTTAATTTCCCTAAAATTAGCAAAATCATTGGACCAAGTGTTGACTAAAAATCTCGTTCATAAAGTACATAGTCTATTATTTGTCACAAACGTATTTTATTCCCTTTAAATTGCGTTTCTGTACGAAAATAAATTTGCTACTTTTTATAAATGATGTCACCCGCTTCGTAATATGTATAAATGGTTTGTGTTGTTTAGAGCGTATATTTTTGCAAGATAATTATGTTACAACATAGATATATACTTCTAGATTCCAGGATTAATTTTTGATTTGTCATACGAATATGCTTCGTTTGTTTTCCTCGAAATTGCAACATCCAATTTTGTCCATTCTATAAGACCATAAATATCCCAACCCTAAATAAATTTTTAAGAAGAAGGAATTTTTGTTATCCAGTATCTCACAATTTTGTAACAATGCACTTTGATATCGTTCTCAATATTAATCAAGTCATTTATTCACTGTCGTATCTGTAAATCTTAATTAAAAATTCTTGTGGGTATTCAATTTTTGCGAGCTGTTTTCTTGATTAGTGGCGTTTTTTGAATTTAATTTTGTTTTTTGGCTTGTTTGTTTACTCATTATTGTTCAAATACCTAGAAATTTTAATTAATTTGCGCTATCAAAGGCTTTGTTGAATTTTTTCTTGACTATATTTTTTCTTGGTTTAATGCTGTTGGTTATTAACGAGTCATTCTGGACTTTACCTTTTACGAATATGCGAATACATAGGTATTTAAATATTCCGCTTGTGTTTAGAAAATTTCAGTGCGTTAGCAGTAGGATTATGTATCGAACGTTATCCAAATAGAAGGAATCCAGCTAGAAGTGATATTCAAAAACTAAAAGAGAAACGGGAATTATGGCCGAACTATTATTATATTGACAGCGACCAAAGTAGAAGTAAAAGAATATAATATAAATATAATGACTTTATGACTGTATTTGTTATTACCTACTATTAAATATCTTAATTTCATTAGATGCAATTTACAGTTGAAACTCGAACTCATCTCATTTCTACAGTAAGTGGAAATCAAAAATTAATTTTTCACACTTCATTACTAAGTACGACGCAGATACATATTCAAAACTGAGTTGATCGTGAAGTTTAAAAATTAATGTAGTGATAGTACAACGTTGCGATATTTACTTCTTTTAAACGCTATTTCTTGCAATGATAAAAGTAGTGGATAATATTTATAACCAGAAATTTTTCTCTCATACACCCTAAGAATTCGAGAATTCTACTTTTTACTCCACATTCTATTTTTACTCTGTATAGTATGTAATACGAATGTAGACGATTGTTCGTTCGTTGCTCAAATGTGGACGTCTCATTAGGTTTACACCCTAATATGTATGTATACGTTTACTGAAATCGATAGTTTCAGTGTTGTTATACTGAAGTGCTAAATTTTCAACTTAGTAGTTGTTGGACCCGCTACACTGCAACGAAAAAGTATTTTTACAAATGTCAATGTTACCAGCAAATCAGAGACTTCATCATCATCCTAATTACTAACCGTAAATTATTTCGTAATTATGAACTACCATCAGATGTAATACTATTTCCGGCTTACACCCACAAACCTGTTTCTAATTTTCTAAACATAAATTTACTTTCCTTTTAGGGTGCAATATACTTTACGTGTGGCCTTCGGCTGTATTTCTGAACAAATTTCTTAAGCAAGAAATTCTCAATTACGTTTTAACTTTAGATTGGGGTTCAAGTATCAGTAATAAATTGCTTACACCGTGGGGAATTATATACATACATATATTAAACTCGAGCCTAAAGCAAACCGACTTTGCATGTTCATCTCGCGAAAGGAAAATTTAGACGACCTTTTTGGTTTAGCTTTCAATGGAAGTTAAGTGTAAGTTCGAATTTCACTTTCGTCAATTTGTTTTTAATAGAGAGCAAGGTTGGTTAAAGATTGATTGTATTCTTATGCACATAAGAAGGAAAATTGTATAGTAAAACGACAAGAGCACCAGTCCTGGTTTGTTATATTTTTAGCCTCTTATCGATCCTAGCGCAGCATCCATAACGACGAGAATGTAAACGAGCGCTCGGTCGCAACGATTACCTGCCTTAATTATGCACGTCATTATATTAATGATTGAATCACGCACTTAACTAGGTGGAATTAATAGAGTTAGGCGGTAATACTTCCTAAATTAATACAGACAAACTGTCATTCTGACATAGATTCCTATCTCTGGACATGAATTTAATTTAAAGTGACTTGCGTGCCTTACAGTCGTGTAAGTGGATTGGATTTTGCATGCTGCCTGGTTTAATAAACATAATTATCATTATTATTTAGGTTTCCATCACTACAGTTTTCAGATTAGTCCTTTGGGAATAGTACTATATACCTTAGAATAGTAAAGGTGAAGTAAGAATGTCTGGTATAATGTCTTTTTGTAATCTTGTCAGTTATAGTAAGTAAAGTATTATGTGAAAGAACAGAAATGCTGACGTACCGAAAGTTCTTCATTACGTAAGGTTGTAGAGTTGTATATGATTATATCGCAGAAATTTAGTTATAATATGTGAGATGAAAACTTAATCAGTACAAGTCCGCATAGCCAGTTGAGACAGTTACTTCTAGGGATAATATTACCAGTAATTTTGAGAAGAAAAGTTCATTTAAACATACGTCCACTTCTGAATGGTTTTTAGGCTTAATTTCGGGGAAGATTTAATTAACAAAGTTTGGTTAGTAGCAAGAGGGAATTAGATGTGGTAATTTTTGCCTCAACTTATCCCTTTTTTAATTTAATTTTATTTAGCATTTCGCAATTGATATACCACATGAACACAAAAATATTTTAGATAAGTGGTGGGCTGTGGATGTAATTTTAATACAAATATGTTTGTCTTCGATTGATTCGAATATTTAATTACTAAGATAATCTGTCAAAATTTGATATTTGAAGCTAAATTATTTCAATTTCGTTTATTTTCATCATGATTCTCACAAGAGCACAAAACGTTCGTAATCGAATCTTACCTACGACACACGAGCATGTATGGATGAATTTCGGACCAGTTCCTCGGCGTTGCATTTTAAAAAATTTAGAAATTGTGTCCAGCTGTTCGGGGAAACAGGAAGCGTGTATGGATGAAACACCAGCAACTTCATTATGACGACTGTCTCAGGAAGTTGTATTGTCTTACGGAACCTGCATCTCCACTTGTCATGGTACGTTCATTCCCAAACTATCAGATTGTGGAGTTCAGAAAATCCGTTTATCTTTCGAGACTCCGTTGAATTCGTTGAGAATTGGAGTATGGATTGCGGTATCTCGCAGACGTTTGATTGGCCCCATATCATAAATGCATAGAGGTATCGGGATAACCTTTGAAATGAGTTCGTTAACCAATTGCACCATGACAAGTGGCAATAAGGCTTGAGGGAATTCTTTGGAGATCGGCTTATTAGTCTGCGTTGTAATTCTAAATTTTCACTAAGGCCACCGGATTTAATTATCCTGAACTATTTTGTTTTCCCTGTCTTGAAAAACGGAATTGGATGCTATACAAACATTACCTGAATTAAGAAATGTAAGAGAATCAATTTGCATTTGCAAGAAGCTAGTGCTAATTTTCAACATTTGTTGTAGTGGTCTATTGTTGTAATTCGCAATTATAAAATAAGTTATGTCACATAATCGGGTTTGCCTGAAATCTGACAGTTTAATTTTACTTTAGTTCCAACTTAGACAAAGGTTTCCAGATATTCAGAAGTTACAAACGTTGCGAAGTAGCCAAACAAAAACTGAAGAGGTTTACATTTAACATGGTGAGTGATTAAGAGTGTTGTTCTCATTCCAATTTCAAGAACTGAAGCAAATCGTGTACCGTATGAGTCAAAGAAGTTAGAATGACCGACCAAAGTTTTCGATGACTGTTGTATCCATACCCGGGCTAAATTCAAAAAAGCATAGTCTCTTCATGAATCTTTTACTCTAGAACGCTTTAGCTTAGCAGTTTAAGGTAAACTACACGAAAGGCCCGTAAGAATCTTTTGTTCTGTAATAACCAAAATACAGGCGTTGAATGAAAGCCCCAATTGTGGTTAATACCCAAAACAAAAACAAGTATTAAAATTCTGATTATTGTCTGCTTAATCTGCAAACATCGTAAGTAATATTATCAAATAACACACTGCGTTCACAGTAATTTACCCGGTGATACACCAGGTATAATTTATAGAAATGTTCTGAGTAGCAACTGTTGTATAATTTTCTTATGTAAGTACGAATTATTAAAATTTTTGTTTGGCATTCACTCGAGTTTTGTCTGTTGAATTTGAAACATTCGATTTCTACAGTAAAATCGTGCACTGAAGTTTGTACATTTAACATTCATTGTTGTATTTATTGTTATTGTAAATACGTGGTTGTAAATAATTGTGAATGATATAAATTTTATTATTAGATTGAATATTTAAATACATGCAAAAAATTAAAAATTAATATCCAATCTAATAATAAATATTAGATAAATGGAGTAAATACAATTAATCAATGTTTTAATTAACAACTCTGCTAGTATAAAAGATTACAGCATCGAAGATTTTAATTATGGAGCTAATACAAGTGGAATGAAGTTCTACGACAGAATTTATATCGCCATTACAAAATTAAAATCTGTCTAAATGGCATATGAATTGCTAATGTCTATTGCACTGGTGGCTAGATTTGGAACTGGTGGTTGATGAATTATGATAAAGCTGGTGAAAGCTGTAGGTGTTGTCGTGAAGCTGGGTACCCACCATTATTCAAGCATGAGCATTATGGATACCAGGACATCGAAACAAAACATCAAAATAAAACGTGATTCGAGCAAGTTTGGACAGTTTCACAAATCTAATTTAACAACTAATTTTATTTCAATTATTATTTAAACCTAAAAGAGTACTTGATAAAGGGTTTATTATAATGCGTTACACATTAAAGAATACAATTCTCATTATTCTTATACATTGGCGGAAATAAAGATATTACGTTTTGTATTGAGTTTACCTAAATAATAATCCAACTTACTAATAATAACACAATCATTATGTTTTATTATTAGATCTCTATCTTAATTTAAAAAAATGTTTTGTCTGTAACAGTGATTCCTATATTAAAGTATAAAAAATAGACTGACAGTAATGATCGTAAAATACTTTGTTTCATTTTTTATTATTGATGGAAAGGCATTCATGAGCAAATTATGTTTCCAAGTCAACAAAAAATTATTTGCGTCAGGCTTAATAATGTGTAATTTTTACAAATTACGCTTTTTCACTGAGAAGCAAAATGTTAGCACAGGCAACTGCTAACATCGTATCATATTTCTTCATATTTGATAATTCACGCGTTGTAAAAGAGTTTTAACTCAAAATTTGAAAGAAAGACTAACTTTTTAATTTATTGAACAACAGGAGTCAATTTTCAGTTTTTTTGCTCTCTACATAGAGAACGGAAATATAGCTACCTGAAGAATATAAAAAAAGACCTTTGTGTATATCTATCGAAAAGCTTTTAGAAATAGACTAAAAGTCTCATCTCATGTAAAAAGTATCTTTATTTTTACATCTGGCTTATTCATGCCCGTTTTCCTTTGTATCCCTGAAAAGCTCTCCCTTTAGTAGTCCGATTCATACTCCAAGTTTGTAGAAGTGTTATCACATTTGACTCGAGCAATTGCAATATAGATATCCATCCAGTCAAACATAACATGTAGAGTCTTTCGTTGAGTTTTCATTATAGATCAAATTAATTTAAGCTATAGATATCAGTTGTTTAAACCTATTGTCAAGGAAACAAGGTGGTAGTTTTAAGTCTGTAATAATAAGTAAAACTGAACAGATTCATATTTGCATCAGGTATATAGAGTTAATTTTTAGTATATAAGCTCATTTAATTGTTTATTGTGCAAACAATTAGTTTTGCATATACGAAATGCATATAATGTGTTTAGGGTTTACCATTATTTATCAATCAATTATACTGGTAACTCATTGTTTCTGCAGCAATTGGAAATCCAGGTAACTAGAGAAATATAAAAATTTGAAGATATATTTTACGATATATCTTATTTTTTGACATTTTTGCATAAAAGTACTTAATTCTTTAAAGGTCTTTAACTTCGTAAGCTTTTGGTTTTACGATCTATGGTAAATTGCATGTAAAAGGATGCTTTCAAAATACTGAACCTGTTAATCACTAAAAACTGGTTAAACATCGTTATATCCATTTTCTTTTGTTGAATTGTTTTCCAAAACTTTTATCTATGGTAGCTTCCTTCCTACTACTATAAACCTCCTCGTTAATATTTTTTGAAGATTTAGGTAATACCAGATATAAGTAATAATAAGTGTCTTCCAATTTGGATTTTTTCAAGCATATATGTAACATTGCATGTTCTTCGCATATAAAAAAATAGCAATGTTTGATTTTTCCAAAAATTATATGTTATAGAGTGTTTTAAAGTGAAGGCTGTGTTAATGAGATAAATACCATACTAAATGTTAAAAACAACTGATATACTCTGTCTCACAATGAATGAGCCATTAGCTCTTCGTAAAAATTCCAAAATAAGTCAGCCATTTGATGTAAGTATAAAAAACTCACTTTATTGTGCAAAAATTGAGAAGTTATATAGATACGAGTATTATTGATTAACAGTGCAAGTAATACGAGTTAATAACAAATTTAAACAAACTAGTTTTGACAAAAGATATCTTTTGCGGTATTAATAGCAACCCTGTTGCAGCGAATAGTAATTGGTAGTCGTCCCGACGAAGTTTTTCTTTAGACATGTGTTTCAGTTTATAATTATTGTTACTTTCCCAGTTCATAATATTTTCCATAGCCATTTGTGATGACAAAAATATATTTTCCGTGCCAGTTTTTGTTACAGCTGTAAAAGCCAGTTCTAGTACCTCGATAAGCTGATCAATGGTTTTAGGTACATGTAGGTGTTGTAAAGGTTGTATTGAATTAAAGAAACCCAAATCTAAAACATTTAGATCGAGACTATTAGGGGGTTGGTAGTGAAAAGAGATGTTTCATCCATCATTATGACACTCGCGAGCAAGGCTTTCGCTTTGAAAACTCAAATTGGCTTTAGCGTTATCATGCTGGATGATGATATCTTTGTGTCTGACTGTCCGTTTTTATTTAATAGCAAGAAGCAGCTTTTCCATCAGCATAGTTGCATAAACCTCTTTGCTAACTGTAATTGATTTAGTAACTAGAGTTCCCTTACAGCAATTTTTGCTGTTTCGCATTGATGGCTCTTTTACAACAAAAGGCCTATTCCAAGTTTACCAACAAAGTATTGATTTTTATGGTGGCTGTCCAACAGCTGCTAAGAACATAACTTTAATCATGTTAGATTTACTGCTTACTTGAAGATGAGGCTCCGTTTTGTCAAGAAGTAGATAGTACTCCTCACTGGAACACTGTCCTCTGTTCTTTTTGTTAAGATTAAAATTTTGATATTTTCAATTTTTGTTGTGGATTTAAAAGTCAACAATACTTATATAGCTAATAGGAAACTATATGCAGCAAAACAAAGAAACAAAGTACTAGAGTGAGGACACCAGTATAAGTGTATAGTTTCAATATAATTCCACTAATAAATTGACAAGAAAAATACTTTTAATCTTCAACCTCAAACATAAAAAATTGTCATTCTGAAAAATGTCATTTAAAAATACAACTAAGAAAAAACAAGAAATTTATGCAGTCGATTGTGATTGACCGGCATTTGACCTACGATTTAGTCTCTCGTCACACAGTTAATCCAAACTAAATGGTAACGTGTGTACAAAACGAGCCGGCACTAAAAAGAGTATTGTATCCCTTTTATTTTATAAATAATTAAATTGGCAATTTCTTCTTTTGTCGTATAATGGAATATTGACTTCCGTTTCTAATTAATCATGGATGGATTAACTTGATACATAAAATAATCAAAAGAAATAAGTACAATTTTGAAATTAATTCCTCCGATAAAAGTCATGATACGGTAAATTTATATCGCCGTCGTCAGCAGCTTTTAATGTTAATTATAGTTATAAAAGATACCATTGAACTTTATTTAACTTATCAGCTAAGAAAAACGATCTATACCTACCTACCTACCTACATGTTTTTCTTTCCCGTGGAACCACGAAAAATAAAAGCAACAAAATTTGTTATATTTATTTAGTATTTGATTTTCTCTTTGAAAGACCTTTTAAAATGTAAATTGAAAAAAAATACTCATACCTATGATTATTTTTTGCGTAAAATGCCTGAGGTAAGATTTGCCACCTCTAGTGTGGAAATAAATTAAAATCTTTTTGCATAAATTTTAAATATATGTACTTACGTTACATTTTTAGCAAGGTACTAGCGAACATATAGGCTCGTAAATTGTTTTCAATAATTGTTTTTACTGCACATCAAATAAAACAACTGTAATTATTGTGTGTTGATACGTGTAATTAATTAAAGGCGTTTTATGTGTCCAGCGCTAAAACGTCAACAAACCACTCTATTCATTGTTAGATTAAAGATTGAGTTCTATCGAAACGACGTATTATTTAAAAGATATTGATCGTGCAACTGCTGCAAATTTGAAAGTCAGAAGTAAATTATTCGCTTACCTGTTTATCACCGCCTTCCTTTATTTTCGATGCGTTCCCTGTTGTAATTAAACGCTCGCAGTAACATCCTTCTAATAAGAGCACACCACTTGGCCTGTGACAATTTTCCGAATCGTAATAGAAGAGGAGATTCTAAAAAGAAAGGTAGTACTTAATACTAGAGAATCATCAATCATTATTACTACTATTAAATTAATAACAATACGTAAGATTGATATTAATAAATCAGTTATTTTCTAAATGCAAATATATAAAAATTACATAGAATTCCGTAAATTATAAAATAACAAATGAGAATTATGATTTATGACCATCTCAGTAGGCTTCTATAAAGATAAATGCCACAATTTAATAATGAAAACTGTTGTGGCAGAATCCAAAATTCAAAAATACATAGAATTTTGTTTTTCTTCATGTTTAAATACATTTTGGCATACATTAGAATTTGATCATTAAAAAAACAATTTTTAAAATTGTCTAAATATATTAGAAGGAAATGCATTATCAATTTATCATTTCCACGAAGATGAAACAACGTTCTGGGAAATGTAGCACGGATACTTTCTTACAAATGATAATGTAGTAAGGTTTTGTTATAAAGAAAATGCGTTCTGTTGATTATTTATTTAAAACATGCTTGAATTTGTTCCCCAAAACTCTGCTGGTATGGAGATTCAGTTACAAGGAAAGTTTTTGCTACTTTACCAGAAATGAAGAACTATTATCAAATCTTAAGGTAATGCAACAACAGATTAAAATAAAACAGTCCGGGTATAATAATTTAAATTTTAAGTGAATTACACAGTGAAACAAATTTGGGGAAAAGTCTTGTGCACAAAAGTTGGTCAATGGCATTTGATTTTTGTGCTCGACAGATGACGAACTGCCAACGAATTTTTCATTGTTATCACAAAATTTTGTTTCGTATCAATTTGCTGTCGATATACTCGGTGGTATATATAGTAACTGTGATTTTTCATACTGTGATTAAGTTCGATTATAAATTATCAAATACACTTACGCAGTTCACAATAACTTTGAAAAAACATTTTAGAATAATCTTTAATACATCTCGAAATCAGTTTCTAGCCAATGATCATGGTAAATGACCTTTCTTGTTTTCAACAGATCGAATGCAAAAAGTACATTATAAAATCTATTTTGATTTTGAAAATTGTTTCTTGGAATTGTTGTTCGGGAAAACGAAATCTATTTTTAGGCACCATGTAATCACGCTACCTTTAATATTTTTAAAACGGTCGAGTTTCTTTGGTTTTTTTAGAAATTTAGAATCAAGCTGGCCGTTGTCGGTGTACACTCAACATAGATTTTTTGTAGTTAATATTTTGAAATATCTAGAAAAACAAGATTTCGCAAAAGAGCGCGATTACTGTCAACTAAAATGGTTCAAAAGTGGTCAAAATTTGATCTTTCAAAATATCCAAACAAAATTGCTGGAATGAGGGTAAAAAACGAAAAAAAAGTTGAATGCACTTGTATACCAATCTTGTTTACAAACTTCTTCCTGACATGTATTGGTATTTTTTGTCATTTTGTCTTTTGCTTTTCACCGGAAAAAACGTATGACCAGTCTCTTGCTTACAAATCCGCAAACCCGACTCGCTTATCACTTACCGTAATCCAAAATAACAATTACGGATTTGCCGTAACCTTCTTTAATGTTCCAGATCGGAATGTTTAATTTGGTAACACCATCGATTTTGCTTATTTCGTTTCAAACCGCTTATAGTTAATCTGCAACACAACAATACGTTTCCTAATATAATACAGTTGGTACACCCAACTGAACTTCAACCTTCCAGCAGGGTAGGCTGTGATTTTTAACGGTGAAATCTTAAAGGATAAAATACTCATTCCACTGGCTGCTTAGACCTATTTGTAAGTAAGACGGAACCCCTTAGTTGCATTTCGATATTTTTTGAAAATTAAATCGCTTCCTCTACTAACGCCTATAAATCAAAATTTGATCAAGTGTGGATGGGAAAGTAGATAAACATGTTCCCTAAGCACAGTACCCCTATTTCCAGTCCCTCATGTAGTCACAGGAAATTTTTCATGTGGTTTCGATGAGAAAAGGTTTAATGTTCATGACATTTAGCTAGAAATCAATTGCGATTTGCATCAAAAATTATTCTAAATTGGTTTTTCAGAGTTAATGCTAGCTGCAGAGATCCAATTGATAGGTTATAATTGAACTTAATCAAAAAGTTGACTCAGAAGTATGAAAAACCACAAATATTGAATGAGTAACCATATTGACAACAAAATTTTGCTCTAACAATAAAAAAAGCCTTGACAGTTTGTCACCTTTTGACTCCAGGAATCGAATGCTGTTGAGCAGACTTGTATTTGCTCTTGTATTGTTACTAAATTTAAAGATTAAGAAAATCTTCACGATGTATTTAAGAAAATTTGTCGATTTTGATTAGACATTAATTCGTAGTTTTATTTTTATATTTTTTTATATTTGAATAATAAATAATTGTATTCATTAAAATTCTGATGTAGAATGCCGTACTTCGCCTTAAACTTTATTGCAGTATAGCATTTTGATGTTTTTGTGAAATAATTAAATCAATTGAAGTTAGCATTACGGATTTAAAAAGCAGACCAGACATATTAAGTGCAGAACAGACGAAATGCTACAGTTCATCAAATTCTGTTTATGTTACACGTTCCTAATATAGAACGGCATTACCTGTGTGAGTAGGTATTGAATAAAGCTGTCTTTTACTGATGAGGCCAAACAAGGTCACAACAGCTGCCTAGGGGTACTTTGTTCAATACTCGCACATTATTCTATTGTTTGGGGTAGACAAAAAACAGTTTTTATTTATTTATTGTTACATATTTATGAATAAAGACATCGATAGTTATAGAGATTAACCTTAATTTCATATTGTGAATCCAAGGTCCTATATCCTTTTTAATAAAACAGTTAGTTTCAAAAAACCGGATATTTTGTTTTATAAGTTTACAGTTTTAGAAAAACAATAAGACAAAACTTGATTTCTTGATCTAATTGTGCCTTAAAGCGAATAGGATCATACGTGAGGCAATAAAATAGAAGATGCCCTACTGTTAAGTTCACATCAGATGGCGCATTGTGTTGAGCAGGTTCCTTTGACTAAGTGGCATGTTGTTGTTTTGTCTGTTCTCTTCTCTAAGTGTTTTTCGGGTAGATCTATTATAAACTACTAGCTTTACCTACTTTAATTTGGCGTTACTATTGTTCAATTCTACTGGCCACGCTCCTAAGACTATATTTTCTAAGAGTCTTTTCTTAAACATAACATCCTGTATATTTTGCTATTTTCTTCATTGTCATCCAATACTGATAACAATAACACAGCATTATGGGTTCTAAACCAAACGGTTTTTGAAAGCTATCACACTTCTCAACTGACCCTGGTATAATTAGGAAGTTGCTAAATTTCTTAATTTTAGTAAGAAGTCAGGACGTTTGAAAAACCCAAATCTAATCTTCCTGATTTTCCAAATAAAAACTGAAACACTTTGTATATTTTGGTGTTTTCTTATTTTCTAGTAATTCCTGAGAAATACATCTGCTTGTCTTGTGATTGTATCGAGAACTCTGTAAACATTTTTCCATTTGGTTGTTACTGTTTTTTCATATTTTATTGTGCAGCATAAAAAGATCATTTCGTCTGATACGAAGAGGAGCTAGGGTAGAATTCCCAGAGTTTACTAATGTTTCATTAGCTAGCGTTAAAAAATATAGTTGTTGTTCTTCGGGATTGCTTTAGCTATACAAAACTAGCAAAAGTAACTTTTTTCATTTAATTTAATTGCACTTTTAAAAATGACGTTATTTTGTAGTTCTACGGTAGCGTAACATATTCTTTCGTAGACGCGAGCTCGTCCAAGCTTCTGGTAGGTATATCGGGTACCTTTCTTACTGACTTTTTTCCCTTTAGTTTTGATCATCCCTTATCAATGGTTTTGGTTATTATTCTTCAATAAAGCTAGTGTTATTAACAACCCTAATTTGGAAATCTTATTATGTAATAGTTATTCATTTATATTTTTAAATATAATGTACAGGGCGAGTCCGTAATAATGGCTACCCTTTTAAGGAGTAAGAGTTTAAGTCATAAAGAATCTAGAATTTTGTAAATTTGAGCACTATCTTAAAAAAATCACAAATTTCAATTACGTGAAATGATCAAATCCAACTCTAATTAAATTCGTAGTTATATCATACGCTTCAGGTTATGCTTAATGTGGTCGATTGGTTCTACTGGTGGTTGTAAATTTAAGCTTCACTTCTAAGTAAAATAACCGATTGTTATGGTCCGTATAATTCAAGCCTACCTGCATTCGCTTTAAAAGAATTCCAGGGGTTTAGGTGTTTATTGCCACTTAGAAAGTCTATTCGAAATATCGCAATATGAAGTACAGTGTTTACTACTGCTTATCAGGATAAGCACGGTCGGACTTAGCTTACATCTAAACTTCAATTTGAGTTTCCTCAGAAACTTATTACTTTTTAATTTATTTTTTTAATTACTAATGTATTTACGACCTTCTCTCTAACTGTCTTAATAGGTAACTATTAGTTCCAACTCGCCCTGTATTTTATTTTGTTCTCAAAAAAAATGAAAGCAAAAGTCCATACTTTGAAATTTAATTTGCGAAATTGCTCCACGCCTTCTATTCACTAAGCTATAACAATTAATTTCTACATTTTTTACGAAGCAAGAATGGGTCAGTTCAATTGTTGATCAGTTTATTTGTGTTGACACAATATTAAGAACGGCGTTATTTCTACCTAAATTACGAAAAAAAGACATTTTTAATACCGAATGTATATTATTTTAATAAACTTTAATGTTTTTCATACACGCACGCACGTATTTCGATTGTAAAAATAAAATTAAAAAAGTGGCTATAAAACAGCTTGTGCGATGTTGAAATGGTTTGACTATGAAAAGGCGAGTCATGAAGTGTCCCATTTTGTAGTAAAGGAAAAGATAATTAAATCCTTGGATGAGAAATTGCACCACACCCGCGAAACCATCCTGACGAATAACTTAGTTATTCGTTTAAAATATTTTTGGTGCAATAACAGGTTTTAAAACTCTTGTAATAAATCAAGAAAGCGGTTTTAGATATATTTTTTATATTGGACAGTAATATGACGCAATAGGTGAAGAAATGGAGCTAATTCTTCAAACGCAACTTTCAACAAAGGACATTTTTGGCAATACGTCCCCAAAACTTCTTTTATCATCACAGTATACTGCAGCTTCAGATTTATTACTTATAATAACAGTATATGTATTTGCATAATAACAGCGGTTACGATTTTTCGATGTAGGCCAGGGATGGGCAACCAAAGCTCAAATAAAGCTTGAAGCTTTTAAAAACGGTGTATCACAGCATATAAATCTATAACTGTATACGTAGATTATAAAGATACAGTTTCAATTTGAAGTAATAAAAGCACATTCGTGTATGTTGGCGGTTTACACTTTTAATGACGGACGTGTTGTACTTGTGCTATTTGATCCCAAAGATGACATAATATCAACGATCCTTGTAAAAACTAATTTGGATTAAATTAATTAAAGCATTGTTTGATAAAGGCACATTACGTACCGTTGTATTTCGTAGTAGTTGCCCTAAATGCATTTTTCGCCCATTCCTGGCCTAACATAGGCGCATACATTTTCGATGCACAAGGTGTTCGATTTTTTATAGAAATCGCATTTTTCCAATAATGAAAGAGCAACTGGAAGATGAATTCTTTATATGATGGTATTTACTACAAAACATCTATTTTGCACATTCTTATATTTGATACTTCTATTAGAGGACGAGATTTAAGGAAAGGGACAATTATACTTTTTTAGGAAAAAGTATGTTACGCCACTGAAAAATTACATATTAAAACGTTTACTACAAAAATAAAATCCGAAGATGAGACTTGAATCAGTATGCGCAAGAAGATCGAAAATGTTTTTTTCTGAATGCTATCGAAATCCTTCACAGTCCGTATCCTTGTAACTATCGTTTTTTATTTTGAAAACGTCAGTATCTATTTATATAGTGTTAAAGAAGAGTCGACAAATTGTTATTCAGTGACCAGTTAGATAGATATTAATGATCATCAGAAGAATCTTCCGTGTATTATGTTTCAATGCAAAAGATGTCGAAGTTTGGCTATTTTGGTTTTCGCCTTGTTAAGTACTTTTACTGGTTTCATTTTTTCCATTTTTTTTTTTTATTAATTTTCTTACTATATTTTTTTTCCGTGCTACTTAGTTTTTCTAAATTTCATTTATGTTATCAAACTTTGCTTTCGTTCACATTTAGCGTATCTGTAAATAGGTACAATTCCCCATTTAAATGACGAATGTCAGTAATGTGTCGGCCTTGCAACTACACGAGCTAAAAACCCGCTTAGGTATTTTTGCGTTACAGGTGTTTCATCTTCAATGATTGCGATTGTACATATGTTTTAGAAAAAGCTAGCCGGTTTTGAGATAAGGTATTCATATTAGTTTTATCTTAAAACTAATAAAGTTTAAAGGTGGATGAACTAATGTCTAGGTTGTATACTCGAGGAGTAAAAATATCTCAAGAATTAAAAATTACTATTTTAAAATCTTTAATAAACTTGTTTATAGAGTTTGTAGATAACCGTTTAAAATCGGAGAGTCATTTCTTGCAAGCATTACGAGGCAATTTTCATTATTAACTCTCGGGGATACGAAACTACTTTAGTTAATCTTACAAACTAAATTAGAAGTGTCTCTCGAATTTACTGTAAAGGTAATTGAAGCTAGTAACAAGTGAAACTATCTTAACTGATTCTTACTTTGAGGGTTAAATATTCTCGGTTTGGAAATATAATTGGTAGTTTCTTACCTGATATAAAACAAACCACCGTAGTTGCCATTTGTTACTGTCTGCCGACTTCTTGTGTAAATATCCCGCCTGAGAGTGATCATACTGAGCCCTGTCTGATAGCATCATAAGTTGATTTTCATTTACGCGGATTGTCCTTTGCATTTTAGGGCTCAACATCTTTTCAGCTTGCTTCAAACCTGCAAATGAGACAATAAGTTAAAATCAATTTTTAAATTGGTTATTTAAAATTCTCGATTCAGTTTGCAATCAATCTTGCCAACTGAAATGTTAAGATATAAGAACTATGTACACAAAAGACGAGATTTTACTTTCAATGACATTTCCAGTCTCTAGGTGAAAAAGTACCTTTTTATAAAAACAAGTTCTTTTTATCAAATCTCTTTACACCCCAAGAATTAAATACTAAAATAAAATAAGGATTCTTGATGCAATTTGATACAAAAGTTACAAAAGAAATGTAAATACGAATATATAAAAGATAAAAAGCTTTAGAAAATTCTGCATAATCTGAAAAATATAAAACTCATGAAACGCATAAAAAGAGTTTCAAAACCTCAATAAAATCAAGCTAACATAATTTTTTTGTATGAAATGATGCCTTGAAAAAATAGAAACCTACAATAAAACTGGCAACGCGCGGATAAAACCATAAAATTCACATTTTATGATAGAAATATAAAGCGTGACCCGGAAAACTTACAAGAAACATCACTTAAATGTCCCCCTCCGATTTCAATAATTCTTATACATGTAGGTACTATACGTTGTTGAGTATCAAGAACTAAGAAACGTGTATTTTGTTTTAGTTTTAGTGGTAGTACGGTGAGAAAAATCAATTGCTAGAACAGAGATGATGAGGATTACTAATATTATAAAAATAACCGGATTAAATAACTTCGTTACCGTTACTAGCTTTATTATACTATTGTGACGGTAGTATGATTTCTGCTATAATATTAGAAAACTTTTAAAACCATACATATGTTGCCATCAATGTATAATTATTTTCATTATTCATTTTTGCAATAATTTTGTCTTTCATTTGAAAAAATTGGAGCACGTGGAGCTATTTATTACTCGTACTATTAATACTTTAAATTAAGAAAAAGGTCCCAATGTCACAATCAAGAAACTTCAACAGAACCAGGTGAATTAGATGATACATTCAAAAATAAAAGAAAGTTTAAGTAACAAATCACTAAAATTTAACGAAATTGATAGTGATAATGTAACTATGGACGATGAGTTTAATAATAATTTAGTCAAAGAATTCTCTATATTTCTGACAAAATCAATAAACCTCCTTCCCGGCCTAAAACACCCTTCTGCAAAATTTTATGAAGCAAGAAACAATTTAGATGCTAGTCACAATTTTTCCAAATCGTCAGACCCAGAGCGAACAAGTAGACGAAAAAGAGGAAAGAAACAGAACAAATATAAGTATCAACTGATACAACATTTGTTTTATAATCAACGAAGAAAGAAACCTGTTGGAATGGCTTTAAATGCCAAACTCAAAATATGTAGAACTTCATAATTCAAGAAATTGAAGAATTTGAAAAGCTTGTTTCAGGCAAACTTTTTGACATTGCACTTACAAAATCAAAAATAATAGATGCGACTAAAACGGACATAATAGCTAAAGTAACAACAAGAATTTTAAAAATCAATAAAGCAGTTAATGTTTAGAAAAAAGCTAGAACTATCTTAATATACAGGAAAAACGGAGACGGAAAAAATATCAATAACTAGCGATACTTAACTGTATATATGCTCAGTTATACGTCGTACAATTAAAAGAATATTAAGCAGAAGAATACATAGTTTTATTGCGTTTAACAAAATCAGGGTGGGTTTACTAACTCACCAGTAACAGTTATTAATACAACTATACTGTAGAACACATTAAGAAAAGCAAAGGCAAATAAAAATAATCTAACAGTTGTTTTTTTTTTCGATAATGTTGGTTACAACTATTCCAAACAGAAACACTAAATGGAGAAACAAAACATATTAAGATAAATCGTTACGTTTTACAAGGTTCTTCACTATCACCAACCCTATACAACCTTGCAATTGACCTAATTTTCGTAGAATTAAATGAAACAAGCTTTAGCAACCAATATGCAAACCAATTTTGCAGATGACGCTGTTATTATTGGTAACAATATTCAATCAGCTACAAATGATAATTCAAAAGTTTGAACAAATTGGTCTGGATATTAATTTATCAAAATCTAAAGCTGTAGTAATTAAAGAGAAAAGATTTAACATGACGACCTGTATGTTAATAACAAAATAACATCATCATTACCCTATTTCCAGTAAAGATTCCCACTGTTGCAAGAAATATTATGTCCGACAATGATATATTTTTTTCAGACTTTTCCTCCTTCGCAAATTACGAAACAGTTTTTGTAAGACGCTGGATAAAATGTTAAGGAGTCTTACGACTGCCAAACGATATTTACAAAAGATTTAAAGGGTTGAGGTTGTTTAACGCGTCATGAGAAATATTTTTCACAATAGGTAATTTCTCGTAAGATTGATTTAAAAAAGAGACAACTGACTGCTTTAAATCATTCCAACTTAATGGGTATAAACGTTTTCTGAATAGTAAAGACTTAATAAGTACGCAAAAAGTACGATCAGCACTAATCAGTTACAAAAAGATAAAGAGAAAAGACAAAGAAATGATTCTGCGTTACCATTAGCAAAATTACAGCAATGACATGCCATTCGTTTCTTCAAAATCTTGTCAAAACGTTTCTTGTATTCCACCATATTTCGATATTATTCCAAATAAAAATGCTATCCTTCGTACACATTTCATTGAAACACCCTATATATTTTAATTCGTTCAACCTTGTAGTTACAATTTTTTTAGAAATTAACAAATAACTGTTAATAGCGATATAGGTCGTAGCTTGTTTTATCGGCTTTTTTTTCCTTTTATGTGTAAAAATTTTATTGGGTTTGTTTAATAATATTCCATTTGCAAGAGACCAATTACATTTCTGTGAGTGATGCGACTAATTGATTGATGCTTTTTGGGAATGATTTTATCAAAGCCGCTTGAAAATCTGTTTTCTAATTAATTATTTACAATATCCCCAATTTTATATCCTCTATAGGTCGTATGAAAAAAGAAGACGGAAAATTTAAATTAACTAATTTTAAAAATTCTGTGCGTTATTGGTTGCGAGGTAAGTATTTTGTTGAACATAATGGTATTTATTTATTGGTTTTGATGTATTTTGCGCGTTTAAAATCTTTTGCTGTAAATATATTTCCTTACCCTAGCAGTAAAGTGTCAAAAAGAAATAACAAATTCTTATTTTCTTCTTTGCAGCGAATATAATGCAAGTGGAGATTTCCGAGCCTCTATCATGTATCCCGGACGTCTCCAAGCAATTGTGCATTATTCACAAACAAGATCAATAAAATAAGGATTATCATTACTGTATGAATTTTTATAAACGTTAACATATACAGATGCACACTTATTAAAGTTGAACTTCCCATTAGATACACATCACTAGCATTTATGGTAAGTTTTACAGGAAAATATTGAAAAACAAAGTTACTAGAAAAAAAGTAACCTGTTCAAATGAAAAGAGAAGATTACAAAACAATATTACTGAAAATTAAGTTTTGACATTCTCATATATCACAGAATGGTACAAGAAAAGCTTTCTCTGCTAGAACTAACAGAATTATTCATTTTTTGATTAGAGAATCAAACTGGGTGTCTTTCGTGTGAATTATTTTTATTAAGTGCAAAGCGCTTTCACCAAACTAATTGGTCATCCTTAGTTCATCTTTGCTAAATATTATACAAAGTGTTCCCAAACGAGTGCGAAGTATATGAAGCGACGATTCCTTGACTCAGTTAAAGACAAAATATTTTGATAAACATATGTCCAAAAATTACTCTCCATGAAGATATACTCGTAGGTCCTCAAGATGTTGCATTTCTTTAATATCTCTAATTTTTTGTTTTGTAATAGAAAATTAAGAAATAAAACCGTTTGTGTTTATCATAATTTTTCAAAAACTAATTGCATTACTTTCGTCACATACGCATAGTGAAACTAGAAATATGATACTGTGAGGTTAACTTTCTAGGAACTTATCTCCCTCAAGAGGCGTTTTTGGACATAAGTCCATATAAACTTTAAATAAGCCAAGGAATCAGTCTTTTAAATATTCGCAATCATTTACGAACATTCTGTACAGGTGGTTGTACATTAAAATGCCTGACATAAATTAAAGATGTACCAATTGATTTTGTAATTAACACAGATTAAGATTGCAATAATAAAATGAAATGTAAGCGTTGCCAGTAGCGTATTGAATTTGTATGGCAGTAGATACTTTATAGTAAAAACCAAAACTATACAGCCAATGTATACTATACATCCGTACCTCAGAGGCAAACTATTTATGTTAAGTCCTCAAATAATAATAATAATAATAATAATAATGTTTCAGGAGGTGAATTACGTTATTGTAAGTCCTATAATGCTAACAACTCAGTTTTCGAAAAAATGGGACTAAACATAGTTTGCCTCTGAGGTACAAATATGTTTTTATGTTATTGATTTGTAACTATTATAGACCATAAAAAGTACTACAGTATATTAATTCAAATAAATTTCTTCTTATTCTTTTCATATGGGAAATGCTCAAGGTGTACCTTATCGGATTCTATCTTTGATGCACGTACCAAAATCAGATGAACTTCAACCATTCTCAGTTATCAATTAGAAATATTTTTTCGTTTCTATCTCAATTATAGAATTAGCCCTAAACTACTTTGGCAATAAAGCGACATTTTCTAAAATTTTGCCAACTCTTTATCTAGGTATCCGAATTACATTTTAGTCGCTTAATCAACACTTAGCCTTTCAGGTATACAAAAGAATTTTATATTTCTCGACATATTTAACAGATTGTTTTGATGAACAACGTAGAGTGAAACGCGTGTCGAGAATAAGCTTCTAATACCTTAGGGTAAAAGTCTGGATTATTTCTAAAAATATTTTTAGTATAAAGGTACACATTTTAACTTTTAGCCTGAGAATTTTTTCAATTTCTGCACGATATTATAATGGAAGATGATAAGAAGAACCTGAATAAATCATTTTAATATATCTAAAGTTGCCTTCTTTGATCTAAATTAACCTTAAGATCTTTAAAAACATTTTGCTTTGGAGAACTCTGTTTATCATCATTAAATTTTTAATTTTTCGCGACAGTTCAAGTTCCTGATCTTAATAGGAAATCAACCATGCGGAACTTTAATAAAAATATAAAAGTCGGAATCCAAAGCAAGTAGAGAACCAGATGAAAAGGAAGAGAGATTATCAGTTATTCAGTTTCCGGTTTGTTAAAATGAAATTAGTGCAGAGTAATGCAATTAACTTTTTATTTCTTATTTGTAGAAGATGGGTAGAATGTTCACGAATATATCTTAAGATAATTTACATAGTTTAGTACAAGAATTTGAATTTTGACAAACATATTAGGCCCGCACTTGGGCTTTCGCGGTCATTTTAAAATTCCTCGTTGAATTACATGCAGGTAGACATAAAGTACAGTCAAATAAATACTTTCTATTTATGGAACAACATGTGTATATCGCTTGCTGATGTAAATTACTTGTGCTTCTTTCTTTTAGAAATATTTAATTTTGATAAGCTTTTTCTTAAAGCTAAAACTTTGCAAAAACTCATTGTTGACAAGTTATGCTATTGTTTTTCACTGCGAGAGATTGATTGAAATTAAATCAATCATAAAATTGACGGATATTATGCAGTCCTTACTGAAGTTGTTACAAGCAAAAATTGACCTTTTAAAATTTGTAATCATGTTTTAACGCAAGGTTCTTAGATTTCAGTTTTTCGCATCCTATCAGACGCGTAGCTAGGAAGAAATGTATAAAGAATCTTGCGTAGAGTTCATAATAAAATTGTCAGTGCTAACTTTAGAAATACACTGCTCCAAGGAATTAAGGCATCACTATTGAAAAGGTAATTTTTAGCCAAATTTGCAAAAGTTTTGGAATTTTATGCAGAAAATCCTAGATTAAATTTAAAAATGAACAGATTAATAACTCAGAGCAAGTGATAATAATTACACAGTAACAAGTGTGTTATCATACATGCAATGCAAAAATTACACGAAATTTAATCTTTTTCAGTTTTTAGTCTTTGACTGCAACCTTGCGTTGCCAATATTTCCATTTCTATGCACTGGTATCTGGTTCAATTCAAATTAATTTAAGTTAATACGATTTATTTCGTTCAAACTTTGCCCACAGTAACGTAACGCCTAAGTACGTATATCAAATATGGAATTCTGCTAGTGAAGCACTAATTTCTTGGAGCAGTGTACTTGTTTGGAAGTTAGAGATTAGATAATGTTTGTAAAGACATTGCACCACTGCACACTGAGAAATTCTCAAGAGTTTAAAAGTCTTGTTTGGGAAAGATATCGCACATTAATTAAATCTTGTACCATCTGGATGCACCTGTGGTGTGTTTTGACAATATTTTCAGTAGAGGAGTTGAACGCTATGCTGTCGGAGGCCTAAAACAAAAACAGAAAACCATCGTAGAAGTCTTAAGGTGTCAAGTGGGGCTTCTAGATTCTATTCAAGTGCTCTATTACAAACAGCTTAATGTAATTATAGTACGTTCGCAGATCTGTAACTGACTTATAGCTAATAGCTAGCCTCTGATTGTATTATTCTAGCTATTGCATCAGTTGTCGAAGTAAATGGTTTTTGTTTTGCAATAAAAAGTTCAGACTCAAAACCTTTATTTCACTATGGAGATTCACTCTTGATTTTCCACCATTTTTGTAAGGACGCTATTTCTGGCGGCTGGGTCATTATTTTTGGGATACTTTGTATACTTGGGCTGTTCTTATGTTCGATCGTTTTCCCATTTTCCTGTCATTTTAAACATTTATTCGTAACGTTTGATTTTAAAATACGCTAGTTTCGTGTTTTTATTACACTATTCAGCATTGTTTTAGGATAAAGATGCTGAAGTATCTACAAAATCCGATTTGAAGAGTGTTTGGGAATCTGCTATCCAGAACTTTACCTTTCTATTCACTTAGATGATCTTGAGGAGTTTATGGTTATTATTAAACTGAACAAATTCTTCTTCAGGTTTTTAGGAAGAGGAAATATTCTTCTGAGATTTGCATATATCTAGGATATTGATAATACTTGTTTTTTTTACCTCTTGGCAGACTGTTGCATTGTTGAATTAGTCGGTCTTCAGTCTATTTAAGTTATGTAAATCTGCATCCATTTAACCTAACCAAAGAAGCATACTAAGCTCGCTACCATTCAGGTATTTATGGTTGCGAAAAGAGTTTCTTGAGAGGTACTAACGTTAAACAAGTTGGTTTTTTTCGGTAAGTTTCAGTGATTTTAGGTCTTTGTGGATTATTTCCTCAGGTGTAAGTGATTTGAGGTTTTGTACTTTTTTGACATCTTGGTAGTATTACTAAAGCTTGAAATCATGCATGTACAGTAAGTGTGAAATACTGCTGCCAGACCTTTGCATGTTTAAACGAAACCGTGCTGCACTCAAATTGACTACGGAGGTCCCTATTCCAGATGCACATATGGTAGGTCAGTATGTTTCTAATCTTTTCATTAATTTTGCAAATGTCCAATATTTTCACAAATTAGTCATGTGGGATGACATCAAAGATTTGGCTGCAATCCACGTACACAACATATAAGTTCCGTTTTCGAATCTGAAAATGTTGCGCTTATTGTTATGTGAATGTTTTTCAAAATGACCCCAGGCGTCTTGGTCCTTTTGTCAACATTAGTGAGGGCAAATCCAAGCACTGAAAGGTCGTTTGTATATTTTCAAGAATATTAGTGTAGTTTATGGATAGAAAGTGGAAGCAATTATTGAAAATAAGTAGTGATGTAGATGTTCCGATTCTATTGATTTGTAATTCTTTGATGTTATTTACTTGAGGTTTCATCAAACACCTGTCATTTTATTCTACATATATGAATTTAGGTTTGCATACGAAAGAACTTAGATTTTGTCGAGATTGAGTTTGATCCGCACAATAAACCTAGGAAGTAGGAAAGTAAAATAAACACAGAAGTAGACAAAATAGATCCCTGTAGAATACCAGCACGTAGCAGCAAAAAGTTTTCGGAATTGAAGGCTTTAGTTTAGTTGCGTTGGTATGCAGTCATATAAGTGAATCTGCGTTCTCGAAAACCTAACTAGAAGGAAAACGCAAGTTGGCAGTTTTTAGGAAATTTTTCGGTCTGATGGAAGACGTTAAAAAGAGTCATGGGTTTGTAAGGAGTGCGTTTCGAAAGGCTCTTGCGGAATTTGAGAATTATTACTACAGCGGTTGTCTCTCAAATCGATGGGAAATGATGATTAGGAGTGTGATGGCTTTGGGAGGGAAAGAGCTACGAATAGAGGTGGCAGAAGTATTCGATCAGGCCTGTTATCAATAAAGATTAAATTTCAGAAATCTCCTCACTTGGTGGTATACCGGTTAGTTGGAAAATACTACACTATCAAACTTCATGCATCACTCAACTCTGCATTAACATTAGTCTTTCAGATTTTCATGTTTTAAGACTGCTGAGAGTTTAGTTTTCTAGTTATCTTTGCATTAGGTGTGTATGGAGTACAAGACACATTTAAATTTTTTTAAGAGTTATAGTAAGAAAATGTAGAAGCACTAAAAGTATGAAACTATCTCAAGCGACTCACCCAAAATACCTCTATTATTCTTTATTCTTCATAAGAATACTTCAGGCAAACTATATATTGTGTGAGAACGAAGTTTTTTTGTCACAGGTATAGGTTTCTTACTCTTTAAATTTCTAAATATTATTACTACAAATTTTATAATTTTTTCTTCACTAGAACCTAAATGATTGATCGCTCTCCAGAAGTTGTATTTAACTAAATAATTTAGCAAAACTCTAGTGCGATATTTTATAAACTAGAGACTATCGAGAACTAAGGTTTCATAGAGTTTCTACTTTATGGTACTAGGACTAGTATTAATGAAGCTTTTACCCAAATTCATAACATTTGAAAATACAGTACGGCTTACTTAAGATGACGTCGGATTCTATTTCTACATTACTGAGAATGTCATAACATTCTTTTTCTGTCAGTATACGCTTTTAAAATAAAATTTACTTTACTTACTACTTTAATCCTTTTTTTAGGTCAATATTTTACACGTACTTATTGAAAACTACACAACAAAGTCAGCACATGAGCATGTACTACAAATGTGGTGTTTATAATATCAATAATGAAAAGTATCACACATATTAAAATACCTTGCATGCTGGATCATAATTATCGCCTGCTGCCACTTGAAATCTCTGCCGTATGTATGATGTACAGACGATCACGTTAGTAACAATAATGGAAAATCTGAAGATGCAACCGCCCTGGAAAATGAAATTAGCACTTAAAAAGATTAGTAGTGGAGAAGCAAAAACAAGTTATTTAAGTATTGTTTCAAGAATTTCTAATACGTTCGGTGCTAAAGGGCGCCTTTAGTTTTCCATCTATATCTATCTTTTCTTGGTATTAAACAAAGAGTATGCAAGTAAAAGAATAAAACATTACATCTATTACTGATTGTGAGTATCACCAAACATATCTGTTAGTTTTGGATTTTATACAGGATGATCCGTTTATATCACTATATTTGATTATTCGGGAACTTAAGGAAATTAATGTAAATCTCAAGAATTAAGGAAGGAAAATTAAAATTATGTTTTCTATAACATCCCGTTTAATTAAGGTTATATAGAGCTAGGTTAGGACGCGGAGAAAGTATAGCCTATCTCTCCATGCAGAAAACAAAACTATATGCTATACTATTGTTAAGATGTCGCAAAACATCATGAATGACTTAACTTGCCCTCTATAAACCTTAATTCCATCAAACTGCAAACGATATTGACTTTCATTTGTTAAATAGAACAATTACATTTGTATTGCCCATTTCAACAGTTCATGCAATTACAAATAAAAAAGTATCAGAATATCACGTATAAAATCGATAATAACGAATTGAAACAAAAAAAAACGGACTTATCATTCATCTCTATTCCACACATTGTTTTGTATTATATACACCCTTGTTCACTTCAGAATACCTTGCTTATTTACGCGTATACACTAACTGAACTTGCAATTTTGAAAATATTTATATTTTTAGCATCATTAACTACTAAGTATTCTTAAGTAGATACGATGTTTAATTAGCTTATCTCAATTAAATCATAATGCGTTGTTACAGAATAATAATAAAAGCATGCGTTTCAAATTCAGATTCAACTGCGAGAAAACCTCTCTATTAACGAAACGGACGTGTTGTTGAGCCGTCCTCGAATAACCCGGGAACTGACTCTAAATATGTTAAGAACAATTCCATGCCCCACGTCTATGCTATACAACTTGAAATTAATACTGGTAAGTACAACAACCCAGTATTTCGCAGTGGATATACCCAAAAGTACCTAAGTCCTTAATCATTTGTGGAAAATTATTCTTTTTTAGATTGCATCTAGAAAACAAATTCTTTTAGGCCTTTTTGGCATTTGGATTGCGTTCCCATATTGCCGAAAATTGCGTTTACGTATTGCATGCGGTAGCAGGAATTCTAGATTTAATACAGACACGATAAATGCGGTTTTCACACTATATTTAGTAAAGAACCCAGATGAAAATAAAATTTTCTAGCACGACAACGCAGCATTTCACGTTTCCAAGGTTACTTGAGAATGTGGGAATAACGGAAACATTGCGTTAATGAAGCGGTTTTCCAGTAGTCAGATCTGAATATGTAGAGCACACTAGTACAAAGATTTTACCAAGATGGAAAGGCAAAAGCAAATTTCAAAGAGCTGGGTTTGAGTAGATAAAGAATTATATTTAAAAGAACTGCATCAAGTCCATGTTTAAAAAGGTTTTATTAAAGCAACTCAGAATAAACGATAGAAAGAATCAAGAAAACTCCGTTTTGAAATATTCAGTATTACGTCGAGCAAATTTATACAAATTGTGCACTAAGAAAATGCATAATTTCATTATTCTGTAATAACTTTGGTTTGATCATTAAAAAATGTTAAATCCTAAATGCCTTTCTTCCCAGAAATTGTTTTCGTAAATCAGCATTTTCCAAACTTTTACTTCCTCCGCCCCCCCCCCCACGATCTATCATTAAGATTAAAAAAAATTCGTTTGACAGACACTTCCAAAGTATTTAAATTTAAGTGAATAGCACCTACTTATTTGAAAGCGTATATTAAGCAAGATTATGTAATTAGACTCTAACTGATTATTCTACCTAGATTTTATGACCCCCAACGGTATTAAATTATTTTAATAGACGACTATTTCACCACTCTGACCCTCAAATATACTTACTAAATCCATTTTATTTGATGAGTCATTTTGCAGGGAAAATCTCATCGAATTCTATCTGTTATAATTTATTCGTAACTGTACCGTGCGCTTTAGGCCGATCGGTTTTACAATGATGGCAGATTTAAACTTCACTTCTAATAGAATAACCGATTGTTATGATCCTTAAATACCGTTACTACATGCTTGGAAAATTATCTACCTACATCCACTTTAAACAGAAAAGTATTAGAATTGGTACTTAAAAAGTCTGTCCGAAATACCGTGAGATAAAGTATACTTGTCTAAGCAAGTCGTGCTAGGATTTTATAGTACTCTAAAGGCCAAGAAAAATGAAAAACTGAATACTATGTGTCTTTCAGATTTGCAATGATTTGCACATGCATCCACTTTTTCAGCTTTTAAGTGCTTTAATTACAGTATAGATATTTTTTAAGATTTAGTACAAAAGATTAAACAAAATCATCTAACTTACTTATTCTATTTCACAAACGATTTAATTCTTTTGTTTTAATTAAAGCATTATTTTAATTGATGATGATGTTGGGAGTATTTTAACCAACATTAATTAATTAACCTCAAATTTCCTTCAACGGGGATTTCTGTTAATTAGATTAAATGAATCGTTGAAATACCAAATGACACCGTTTATACTCGGCATTTACGAAGGAAAATTTAATTCTGGCATTTTAGCTTTTAGTTACACCCGCCTGCGTGAGAAAGCATTCGAACCTGGAAGAATTCTGAGGTATAATGAAGGTGTAATCCGCAATTTAAATAACTCAGCCTAATATCATGTTTTTGGAA
Organism: Ignelater luminosus; assembly: GCA_011009095.1. Lineage (NCBI taxonomy): Eukaryota > Metazoa > Arthropoda > Insecta > Coleoptera > Elateridae > Ignelater > Ignelater luminosus. The sequence continues at coordinate 351,552 of VTPC01089669.1, forward strand.
CCAAACAAACCGTGTTACATATAATAAACGTCTATAGGTCTATTTCACCCTTGAAAAATTATCTTTTTTCTCTTTCTAAGAGTAGACTTGTATAATAAAATAATATACCCAATTTGAACAACACTAATACAGTAACATATAGGGTGTTTCTCATGGCCACGCCACTTTCGAATATACATCCTAGAATCAAGGATAAAAAAGGAAACAGGTAAAAAATTGCCTGAGATTGCACTACCCTTCAAAGTTTGCGGAGAAATTGTTTGAATCCTTAGAACTTTTTAATTTAAAGTGTCTCGAATTTAACGTAACCATTGAGTGAAAAGTTTAGGAAGAGAAAAATTGACTATTCTTTTAACAGCTGCTATTTCCTGCTAAAACGCGTGAAACTACCAAACAGAATACGTAAAACTAATATTTTTATAGTCATAAGCGGATAGAAAGATTAGATAACATAAAAGTGTAAAAAGAGTTTCCATATGTACCTAATAAATACATTAGACTTAAATCATTTTCAGCTAGAGAATGAAATAACTTTGAGTGGCAGAAACTCGAGATTTAGATAACCACGAGATTTCTTCATACTCTTAGGTTTACTTTCTTTTCGTGACATTTCTTTATTAATCTAGATTAAAGCATTCAAGAAATGTTAATTTTACTAGAAACGCTTTATGATTTCTTAGTATAATGAATTTTTACACGAATATAAAAAACAAAAACTTTTTCCTGATTAGATTCTCTACTTGGATCAAACTCGAGGTATTCCTGTTGATAAGAAATTTTTGAAATAGTAAGAAATTTTCATCTTTTGTTTGAAACCGTCCTAGATATTTAGTATAAATAGCATACTATAGTACTTATGGGTAGGGATACTTATATGGTGCATCAAATTTATAGCATGAACTGTTATGAAGCAAAAACATGAAACTTTCGTAGCTCTTCGAGGAAGCGTTTCTGAATAAATTTCTATGTAACTTTTCTTATTTCTGACTTTAGAGCACGTTTATAAAGTCACGCACTTGTCGTGTTCACTGTAGTATAATATACATTGTCCCAACGGTTTGTTACCCGAGGATAGCGCTTTACTTGTAAAAATATCGAAAGATAGTGCTGGAAATCGATCATTGTCTATTTCTCATCTCACTCTCTTGCCTTCATGACGGTTTCCAGATTTCGTAATTCAAGATGGAGAATATTAACAGGAAGATCTAATCTAGATATATCGTATCACTAACAAAACAGCCAGATGTTTCGCGACACGAAGAAGTACACTAGTACACCGCTGGGTTAGACTAGTAAGCACACTGAGAAAACTTACTTGGCATTCCGTGAGCAAGCTGTTATAATAATGATCACAGAAAGTTGAAATAATTAAGAGGCTCTATATACTTGTAGTATAGCAGTAGTGTGTGTTTTGTAAGACGTCGATCTTGATTTTCTACACGTAGCATTTCCCAGTTCTTGCATTTTACAGATTATAAACTATTCAAGGCTGATTCCATTATAATTCATGCCAATCTTTCTAAAGCAAGCGATGCTTTGTAGGCATGGACGATGCAAGGAAGGTGCAACCTCCCCCCCTTAATCGGAAATGTTTTCAGGGATCTAACAATGAGATTTTGGCAAAAGAAACAAAGCACGGTCAATACTACTAACCCATCTGCCAGCCTTTTTCCACATAACAAATTTGATTTGGATGTAATAGAACGATACACAAGAAATGAAGACTCTGGACAATAACAGAAACAGAATGCCTTGCTCATGTTGTTGTTCAATTTTTATTACAGTTAATGTTTAAATCTGAAAACCTTTATCCTATCCTATTATGCTTACTGTTTAAATGCTTTTTCCCTAAACTGAAGACTGGAAATAAGTTGTATGAGTGCTCAAGAAATTGAGATAATTAACTTTCTTTCATCAGGTTCGACTTCTTGTTTGCGAAATACAGAATCTCAATCAGAAGACGTCTTTGCCCATATTTAATATTATTTAACGGTCTTTGAAATCAGATCAGCCCCAAGGACCGCTGGGCTTTTGATAGGATTTTGATGTAAAAATAGACAAATTGAATCAAGCGTTTCCTAACCAGAAATACTATTTTCCATGGAAATTATCATATACACTTATTAATGTCCCCGTTTCCGTACGAACGCTTCTCTTGCAAAAGTTTTGTAAATGTTTTCTTGATAGTTTTGATTTCTAGTTTGGTCAGTGTTTTGCGTTTTAAATCTAAACAGCAGCAGGAAACTAAACTGTAGAAAAATACTAACAAGATCTAGAATTCAGAGAGGAGATGCTTATAAAGTTGTATTCGCCGTTAAATTTTTCGACCTTTTGAGTGCTTTAATCATATGCCTCAGGTGAATTTATCTAAGTTAGATCAGGAACTGTCATGGACGGGGGTTAAGACTTCTTTTTCTAATCACTAGTTGATTGGCAGAAATTCGAATATATGGAACAGTTAATTTCAAAATAGAAAATGAAACAAAACACTGACAAAAATTGATCGCAAACAACAAAACGTGTCTACTCTTTCAGATATGTATAAATAATAGCGTTGATAAAATACTTTTAGTTAGTTTGGCTATTTATTAAGACATCACACTCGTCATGAATAATCTAATCTAAATATAATAAACTATTTTAGGAACTTATAGCTGCTCTGTATACAAGAATAGGGATTTTTAGGAAGAGCACAGATAAGTATAGGATAAGACGTAATCAAATCCGTGAAAATTGCTGTTGCGATATTCACCTGCACTAAGAAAAACCACGGGGAATCTTAAATGGAAACAGTCGGTTTGGGGATTCGAATCTTAGGCTTTCCAAATGCGAACCTAAAACGTTAACTCAAGCACGTCCTGGCAACTAAATATTTTGCACCTTCTGTAAAAAGTTCTGTCGGTCCTCATGCTTTGTAAGTTTTCCTATGTATTACCAAATTGTATGGCAACACAGAAATAACAGATATTTACTGTGTTGTCTTGTTCTGTGTGAAATGATAACATAATGACAACCATCTGAAAAGGTAACTTTTAAGAACATGCGCAGCTTAATATCTCGACATTCTAGAATAGATAGAACAATTTATATTATTTATTAATTAATGGAAATTACTTACATCATGATTCATAAGGTGCGTTCTATTTATGCCTAAAACTTGAGGGGTACAAACCACTGATACACAGGGTAAAACAAATTTGATATAATTTTGTTTTGTAGTTAGTTTTACGATTATTTTTATCCATCAATGCAGTTAGCAATTATTTTTAGTTGTATTAGTAGCATTTGAAATATTGTTGAAAAACAAATAAAAGACTCTTATACCAGTTCGCTGTTAACTCTGTCTTTTCGGAGTTATTAAAAGTCCGAAATTTCTTGCTTGATTCTGCATTGTTGATAAATAGGTTTAATAGTGCTATTTAAATATAAACTAAACTAACTGAATGATATATATTTTATACGATTTTTGCATTAGCGTATTAGTAATCCACTTCTTCAAATGGTAGCAATGACTTTTAAAGGTATTCCATCGTTACTACTGTATCAAGAAACAAAGGAAGCTTTGAGTTTTTAAAACAGACTCAGTAACCTTATTAAATGTCGTTTTTAAACAAGTGACAACTGTCAATTTATTTTATTTTTACAAATTGTATTGCAGTTTTCAGTTTTTTTAGGAGGAAGGGAGGTTTTTTCTTTCATTATTTTATCAATTCGTTCTCAAGTTCTTTATTTATAAAAAGCCATTATTTAGGAAGAGAAAAATAAGTTCTGAAGACCAACTGATTCAGAGATCAATAGGATGTAAGAATTATAACATAAGAGACAATAGAACGTTATAAGATTTCAAGCATCATACGTAAATCCAGAAAATGTTGAGAAGCTCAAATTGATGATGACCGTATTGAGCATACAGTAATTAAATTCATTAAAAAGAAATTTCAATTCATAACTTGTAAATAAGTAGTACACTAAAGATTTAGTACTTTACTTAATTTTTTTATGTAACATAAAAATATCTTTTGCGGCAAAAGGTATTTTAGAAGCATTGTTGAAGTTTGAAAACGATTCTTAATTCAGATTTAAAAGACGCTAATAACAAGATTTTGACAAGATAAATTACAAGCATAAATTTTGAGTACATGGTAGTCACTAAGACATGACTTAATGAAAAAAAACAGTTAACAGCAAATTGGTATAAGGATTTTCTGTTTATTTTTAGACACAAAATAATGTGCTGTAGATATTTTTCAATTCAGAAAAACCCTGTATATTTTTTAGGAAATAAAGTTGCTAGAGATCAATTTTTAACTTTTGCACAAAAAAATGATAACAGTCGCAAATATTTTATGAAATAATTTTTGCTAGAATGTTTAAATAGGAAAACCAGCTAACAAAAGAATATCAAGTTAGAAAATCTAGAGCAAAATAACCAATTGATCTTTACAATTTTTAGCAAGTAGAAACAATTTCGGGTGTACCGCACATCTTCAAAAAAGTTTATGATCTAAGTAGGAATAATAATCACGTTTTGTGGTAACCAGATATGATAAAAGTGAATCATTGATCGATTACTGTCTTCTCAAGTGGCGAAATAATACATAAAGTTTTCCACAATGAAGATCCATAACTCAATTGTTGACTATTATGTGCAAAAACACACTTTCGAAAATAAGAATGAGCAACCACTGATTTGTACTTTAAAAGAACACTTTGCTTCTAAGAATCCCCTAGTTGGTTTCTAGTTTTAAAGAAATAGTAGGTACTTATAAACTTGTATTTGAGTTTTGTAAAAGCCGTTTTCAGCGAGATTGTAGTAAATTTTAAGACGTGCATTTAGTGAACCTGATATAACCATAAAATACGAGAAACTTGCCAAAATCAGATTATTCTCAACCGTATTATTTTTCCTAGATACTGTAACCATCTTTTAATATTTCGTTTTAATTCCTTGATACTTACATTACTAGGAAAACCAACTGCTCGGGTCATATACCCCACATCTAACTTACAGAGGGACTAATAACAATAAAACACAACATCCATGAACTTGGAAGCTAGTACTTCAAGCGTGGAACTCGAGCCCACGAACCTTAACTCCGCTTGGTTTCCTAGACTGGCAGTCACTATAAGGCCCCTGTTTATATTAATTACTTTCGGAATTAACAAGAATTTATCTGCTTTAGTTAATTAACTTTAAATTCTCGTTATTGTTTTAACTTCCTATTTTAATAACATGTTGTCAGATATGTTCCTAATAGTGTTGTTTATTACGTCTTCTACAAGTGAATTTTTATTATTTGTTTTTGACAACAATAGAAAAAGCAAATAATTATACCTTTAAGTGAGTGAGTGCGTGATTCGACATGCTTTGCTTTATAAATTTACTTTGATGCTGAATCGAATCCATTTACAAAATTCAGTGCGATTGACGTCATTCTGTGGAAGGCGTTTTGTGAAAAATATATTTTATTTTTAGACTGTATTAAATTTTTTATATAAACTGTTCTCGTTTTATTTTCGTAAGTAGAATATAAAGGAATTAATTAACATTTCTTTTTTCTTTAATTCCCGCAACGTGAACATTCTTACTTTCAAGCACGTGGATGATAGGTAATGATAACAAAATGTTTCCGTTGATTGTTTAAATGACCGTTTACGATTAATTAAGCGAAAGCCATAAAAATGTTATTGCTTTTGCACTATCGATCCGTGTGCTTTGTTTTTTGCATTATTTTGTTTTTATTGCTATATTAGAATTGCTATTTAAGAAAGACATAGTGCACCTTTTTAATTTCGGAAGAAAAGTTTCGATCTAAAACCCAATTTAAAAAAAAGTAACTCAAATTTATACAAATTTAAGCAAGATATAATGAAGTGCATTATTTAATACCAATTTCTAAAATTTCATACCAGCAGATCAAGATTGATAACAAAGAAAGGAACAAAAATAGATATGTGAGCGTGCTTCGTGCAACAGGCAATTGATGCTTAAGAAGAAACACTAAAAGGTATTAGAAATAGTCATACATGTATTGGAGACTGCAAGTGGTCGTGCACTATCACATCCACTACTGAATTTCTGATAACACCAGGATACTGGGATGGAACGCGCTTGCGCTCTCTTACCCTTTATTCTACAACCCCTACTTGGATCGATACATAGCACCCACCCATCCCGTGCAACAAGTAGCATTACCATTGTCCTTTGAAACTTAGAAGGAAAATTAGCCACTCTTTTATGAAGAAATTCTACCACCACGAACTTGTCAAAAAGAAATTAAGATTTCTATTTTCGCCCTCGTTTGACTAGTACACGCCTAATTAGTGTTATAAAATCTTAATGATGTGTACATACAATAATTACTTTTTACACTTTTAAACTTAAAGATGCAAATATGGTTTATTGCAAAAAGAGAAAAACTACTAAAGAAAGTCATTGTGTTCTTCAGGAATCTAAAAGTAAACTCTGGAAACTTGATATAACATCAACCTGGTCCTATCTGCTCCAATATTAGGTGATCCAGGTCAGGTTAGTCGGCAGAGCTGGGTCACGAAATCAAACCTTTTTATTAGTATCTGATTTTTTCTCAAGTTATTACTGAAAATAATACAGCGCGATAAAAATAAAAGATTTTTTAACTCTATTTTTAAACAAATGATTGTCTTATACCTAGATGTTTAAATAGTTCTTGGTATTACATGAATATATTGCTCTAAATGCGGAATTCGTTTATGGGGTCATTCCACGTGTACCTAATCGACCTGACACTCGAATTTCTTTAAAACCTTGAAACTAAAACCCTCTAAAATAGTTTTCTAATAATTCATTCCGAAGTTATGGATTTTTAATGAAGTGTGTGTAAGTGTTCCAGCAGTATACTGTGATATTATTGAATGAGATTCGAAGGAAGAAAACTTTATAATTTACTGAGAAGACAGACATCTTAATGTAATTACTAATTACTAGTGTTTGTAAGCGCGGAGGTTGTGTACTAATTGCTATTCAATCATCTTTAAAATTAAGAAAGATATTTGTTAACTCGAATATCGTCGTTCGTCGTAACTAAAACTTATTTTCCATCCAATTTTACTAGTAGCGAACTATATGAATAATATTAATGTTCTTACTCGATTGAATCTTGATTACTTCAATTATAAGTTTGTCTTATTTGGAGATTTTAATCTTCCAAAAGTTAATTGGGTTAGGGTTGGTTTAGAATTTCTGGAATTAGATTCTAATTCATATTCAACCGATCAACTATTTGATTATTGATATTAATGTTAGATGTACGCCAACTAAATTCCTTTCCTAATGCTTTTGATAATTACAAGTTTAATTCTTTTAAATTAAAAAAAAAAGGTAATAGTTTAGTTGATGTCTTATTACTACCCTTAGATGTTCGATATTTTGCTTTGTGACACAGTTTAAAAATATATGAAAATGTAAATCGAGAGTATAGAGTATAGGTTACACTGATAAAATTACACTAACGCTAATTATCGTATCAGTTACGAGCTTTTTTTCGATGATAGACTTACATTCCTTATTTTTTAAGGCGATTGTAACAATTTTTGGCAACCTTTATATTTTGTCTTACAGTTTAATGCTTTGTACCTGGATCATAAGCAGACTAAAATGTCAAGCAATAACTATAGTTGATTAAATGTAAATATAAAACTATTCTACAAATATGTGACGTAAGGTTATTACCGTTGGTCATTCTAGTTCAAAAGAAGTCACGAGTCCACTGAAAATGATCCTCGCCCTGGAAGATCGATAACGTGCGTTACTGCGGAATACGCAAAAATAGTTGAAAATCTAATTCTTCAAGCTCGTCGAATTAAACTGTGGCAGATAGCAGCTGAAATGGGCTTTAACAAGAAAAGAGTAAAAAACATTGTACATAACGTTTTGAATATGTTTGAGACAAGTCGGGAGATGCGTTCCCAGAATATTGTCAGAGTTTGACCGGCAAAAATAAGTTCAAGCTTCCAGAGAATTTTTATAAAAGTATAAAGATAGTGAGCAAAGAATTATAATTAGTATCATCGGTGATGAAACGCTAGTTTACCACTATGACCTGGAAAGCAACAAAGATTCTATGTAGCGGATTTATTCGGAGGATTATGCACCAAGGAAATTTAAGACGTAAGCATCGGCAGGTAAAATTATGGCCACTAACTTTTGAGATTGTGAAGGTATTTTACTCATTGACTATTTACCATCGAAAACTACAATGACGAACCAATATTATGCCTTAAAGAAAAGCCCCGTGGTAAACTTCGAAAGAATGTTTTTCTATTGCACGATAATACACCTGTGCACACCAGTAAAGTTGCAAAGTTAGCCCTCCGGGACTGTATGTTGAGAAAATACCTGCCCCCCTCTGATTACTGCCTTTTCCCAAATTTGAAAAAAAACTTACGAAGAAGAAGATTTCAGGACGATGATAAAATCAAGACAGTTGCAGAGGCGTATTTTGCAGATCATGAGAAGGATTATTTTTTCAACGATTTATATTTGTTAATTAAACAATGTTATAAATGCATTGAAGTTGAAAAATAATATTATTAAGTTTATTTGTAATTGTCTTCCTTACACTGGTTCACGCGACTTATCAGTCTCCTCTCGTAATCATTTTATACGTTAATCGGTATAAAAATTGATTTCAAATCTCGAAACGGGAATTCTTCCGTTGAATAAAACGATTCTCAGGAACTAAGTGTATTCTGGAATCAGATCAGAGTATTCACCTGGTACTTAATAGTAAATATTCATGGGTAGTAAGTAGAATTCTCAAAATAGATCTTCGTCTAGATAATTAGGTTAAAAGAGGACGAAACCCTTAAGGTAACACGCCGAAATGCGGGCAGACCAAGAAATGTGCGAAGCGTAGTATTTGAAGAGAGGGTGTTACAGCACGTCGAGGAGAACGATGATGCTAGTACACGTCGAATAGGCGCAATGACACGGCTTAGAGCGTTTTTAAGAAACAGCAACTATATCCTTCTCATTTAATTTAAGTGCCAGAACTACTCCCTGGAGACCGGCAAAAAGACTTGACTTTTCCAAAATCATGAAGATAATTTTCATTTTATTGACAAAATTTTATTTACGGACGAGGCGACTTTTACTAAGGAGGGAATTTTTAATATGTGAAATGTGAAACAGACCACGAAAAATTCTCCCCCGTTCATCAATTAGCCACATAGGCTAAATACTGAGAACGATAATAGTTATAGAAACAATCTGACTGTATTATTTCCTTATTTACACCATATCATAACAATCAATTTAGTAATAATTATATACAAATACAAAATTTTCTTCTTAAATCAATCAATGAACAAAAATCCAATAACAAAAATATGATTCATCATCAATTTTTTATCATTCATTTTCAATATCAATTTAATTAATTTCTAAGCTGTCTAAACCAAAATATTTTGGAAATTTCTAAATTTGAAGATACATTATATGAGGAACGATGTCTTAAGTTTTTAAATGACGAACTTTCTGGTTTATTTGAAGATGTAAACGTATTGGATAGAGTTAATGTTTAGTTTATGCATGACGGTGCTTTACCGCATTATATAGTGGCTGTAAGAAATTGGCTTAATGAAAACTATCCTGGCAGATGGAACGATCGTGGCAATGACACCCCGCAAGCTTAAACCAATAACAAATATTACTCAATTAAAACATATAACATTGGACGCTGTTACTTCAATAAAGCTTAATTTGGGCACCCTAAGAAAAATAAAATTTAATTTTTTTAAACGTGTTCGAGCGTGTGTTGATGCAAATGGAGGGCATTTTGAACAAAATCTGAACTAATCAATTTCGTTGTGTAATGTTCTTTATTTTTATTATGTTATGTTTGATTTTCTTAGGTTCTGTATGAGTTTGCGATCTAATCTGTTCCTTGTTCGTTATCACCTATAAGTTTAAATGATTAATTTTTAAAAATTAATATCATAGTTATTTCATTAAATGATTAATTTCGTTATTAATGAGCTAATTTAATTGCATTTGTAATTTAAAATTGAGTTTATCTGATGTTTTCAAAGATCACGTCGGCATTGCGTATTATTCAGGAATGTGAATAAACCTCTTACGATTTTTCACGTTTTTCTGGAAGGCGGTGCATTTTTTCGAAACATGTGAAGAGTGCGTTTTTTATAGAAAACTAAATAACGAATCTAGATATCACATCAAATTTTAAAAAAGTCTACAGCCAAAAAGTTACAATGAAAGATCCAAGTTGTCTGGAGCTCATTTGCTAAACAAATAACAAGAGACTGGTGAATGTAAGACAGTGTCATACAAGTAGATAATATACACGAACACACAAAATTTAAACAACTTTCTCTCCCAAATACACCTTCAACGTTTGGCAATCGAATCTAGAGACGCCCTATATATTATAAGATGCTCGACGAAATATAATCTTCATTATTCAGTAAAGATTGTTGTTACAATTTTGGAAGGGCAAGGGTTCTGATAATCGCTCTATAAAGAATTTTTGCTATAGATTCTTTAAGACAAGGACTTTTTACGAAATTGAGGTCTTAAACAAAATATTTTACAAAAGAAAGAAACTCAGAAAATCTTTCGGATTCAGAAGCATGAGCTTCGGGTGAACTTTCGATATATCAAAGGTTTGTGTTGCTCCATAAAACATGTAGATCTTAGATGTTTAGTTTGACTATAAATATCTCAACCGATTGTAATATTTACCCTTTTTGCATGTCATTAAACGTCCCTTATCAGTTGCTGGTGCAGGCTTTGTGTGCAAGACTGGTAACATTTTGTTATTAGACATTTGCTACCTATCTTAGCAAATCTGGTCTGCATTGTTGAGTCAAATTTTGGTTTTTAATCTTTCACCAGTAGCATATATCCCAGGGGTTTCAAACTTTGAAACTATATCTAAAAATCTGTACACTTTAAGATAGAACTGTATGTAGGCTATTAATAGGTTTATTTTTGATATTTTCTTCAAGTGATGGAACAGCTTCACGTAGAGAGATTCCCCGACTAAAACTGAGAAGAAAGGTTCTGCATGACAATGTTTTTGGATGTCTCCTTTTCCTCACGAGCCAATCAAAGTTGGAGGTTTTAAACATCAAACACTCCGTAAATTATCACTGTCAAACGCTGTTGGCATTCTGAATCTGTTATAGTTTTAGTTTCTCATAGGAACCCTTTACTGTTAAGCAATAGAGTTTAGTTTCAACAAATATGCCAATATGTATTGGGTTTATGGGGTTTGCAAAGGAAATGGCAATGTCGCAAAAGCTAAATACTTGAGAAGGTTTCCAAATCGAAAACAAACATATTTAGAAGATTGAATCGGCGGTTGAGAGAAAGAGGTCAAACGATACCAGACCGAATTAATGCTGGTGCTCCGCAAATTCGTCTTAACCTTGAACAAAAAGAACAAATTTTACAAAGTGCTCGCCGATTTAACATTCCTAGTAATTCCACAGTGCATAATGTTTTAAAAGCAGATCCTTTACTTCCGTACTACTTTTCTACTGTTCAGTGATTAACACCTAATGATTTATCACAGTTATTAACTACTGCGACAGATTGACCGAAACCAGAATTTCAATAAGCAAATATTGTGGACTGATAAAGCTATTGTTTCAAAAGAAGGCATTTTTGATTGTCACAATATGCATCAGTGGACTTACGAAAATTCACATCTTCAAATGTTTGGATGGGAGTACTAGCAGACAACATTATTGAACTTCAGTTTTACTTTTTACCACAACTCCTGAATGGAGAAGATTCTTTTCAATTCATTAATGAACTGATAGACGATTTTCCACTTAATCTGCAAAGTGTACTGATCTGGATGCATGATTTTCCACAACGTTGGATAGATCGTAATGGCCCTACATCTGGGTCACCGCGGTCCCCTGATTTAAATCATTTGGATTTTCTCCTTTGGGGTTTTCTGACGAAACGGTTTACCAAACACCTCCAGAAAATTTAGAAGACCTGCAAGCACGAATGATGGACACTGTACAATTAATTACTAGACAAATACTTAGAAATGTTAAATTGAATGAGGCATGTTTTGTTTCTGAATCATTATAATTATTGTTTATATGCTCGTTCTATGTTGCCAGATTTAATTACCATATAAAAGCATAAAATCAGAATAATATAGTAATGCTACATAATCATATTGTAAATGGAAACTATCGTAAGCTTATTTTGAAGAGTGAACCTAATAAGAAATAAAAATGAATTTGGCACTAGTTCCTTATGATACATAAGATTCTCCTGTTAACAGTGCTTGTGTTCGGGGGCAGTAATCCGGCTTAAGCGCTGACAACAGTTACGATTATGGGCTGCGCAGATTTGAAGAACACCCTGCTTTTTTCTACATAAATATCAATTCCGAACCAACAACCTAGAGCTAACATACAAGCGGCGGCAAAAGTACTTTTTAACGCTGCATTAAAATGAATCGCTGATGGTTACTGCCAACCGTCCAGAAACTTTAAAATTCAAGTGACTGCTCCTGAACACAAACAGTGAGATACCGAGACACTAAAAATCGTACAAAATAATCTCAATATTGCACTGCAAACTTTCTTCAAACTTATTTTGCAAAATGAAAAAGCTTCTTTAAAATTACATATAGGTATTTGTTGTCAAAAAATAAACGTATTAACGAGCTTTCTGAAAGATATATTTAGTGTAGCAAAGAACGAGCAGTTGTTGTTTTTTAGGGAAGAAACGAAACAGGCATTTGGAAAATAAGCAGTGACCGTTTGAATTAAATTTTTTTGGAGAGTAAATCCACCAAGCCGTGAAACAAACAAGTTAATGTTTTTACGTCAGTCTGTCTACTACATTTTTAAAAGCTGCGAAAAAACTCGTTGAAAAACTAAAATATGTAGAAAAATGAAAAAATACGTAAGATAAGTTCCAGAGAGTATTGAAAGAAAAAGTAACGAAAAAATAATATCAACTTAAATAATCGATTAAATATTATGCCGGGTGGATGGAGTCAATCTTTCAATACGAAAAGCCGTAAGAGCAAACGGTAGGAAATAGATATACTTGATTTAAGTATTAAATTAAAATTTCAAATAAGATAACACGATATACTCTTATGCTTCCATATTAGTTCTGAACGACTGCTTCGTCACATGTCCGATTGACAAATATCTGCTATTAAGTCATCCTGGTAGTTAAATATCCTTATAGGCTGCATTCTTAATGAACCAGTTATTCAATTAGCTTAGTAAGAATTTATCATTTTGCTTAGAACTGTGATATAAAGAAACATAAAACGTTCAAGATCTTCCTCATAAATTTAACGTTAAGTAACTCATTATTATGACGCTTTTCGAGGTTTAGCATTAGTTTTTGAATGCCAGTTCCTATTTATAAAAATCTTTCTTCCTTAATAGATTAAACATTAAAATAGGATTATCTAACGATGGAGTTAACCTCGAAACATGAGTTATACTTAACATTAAATTTATGAGGAAGATTTTAAGCGTTTTATTTTTCTCCATAAATCACAGTTCTAAACGTTTCCCCATTTCGAGTAAAATCGATCATCCATCAACATATCATTTTGCTTCATTACTGCCAACCTGATTAACTAGCAAATAGGATAGGCGTTCTTCAGAGTTCTCACTTAAGTTTTCATTCTAGAAAAAGAAACGGGCACTTTAAAAGACAGCGTTTCTAAAGGTGAATATTGTTAATCTTCAGCATAAGGAATAAAACAAAAGAGTTAGATAGCAAACAAAAATAAGCTACATTTCTTAAGAAGTGCAAATACTAGTACAGGACTCCTAAACGAACGCAAAAACTAAAATAACAGTTTTCAGTAAAAGGAACAACTATGTATTCAATTTTCATATAATAGAAAGTTAAAAATCGAATTCTCACACACTTCAAATGAACATCTTCCTAGATCCAAATAATTGGAGCAATCTCTTTCTTTCTCTTACTTTTGGTATTCTTTGTTACTTCGATTTTCTGCTTTTTTTCATCTTTTACGCAACTTTTACGAGTTTTCCCAAGTGTTCTTTTCCCTTGCGGTTTATCGCTTTTGGGAAAATCTAATCCATGCACATGTGTTAAATCTTACCTCATAACCTGCTCAAGGAAATCTTCCTTAACTTGGCTAAGTTGTATTTAGGACTGACGGTGTTTTTGTTCAAAGGTTGTATGGTTTGTTTCTGAATATGTAGCAACAGGAAAAAACAATTAGTGCAAAAGATAAAGAGCACACAACAGTTAAAGTACTAGGCACATGCATGCGTACTTACTGGGTGCGTACTCTTCTTAGGTGCTTGGTAATTTATATAGAAAAAAGAATTTTTCTACTATACGATACCACAGAAATTACAAAGTACCATTTAGTAGTCTATTTTACGGACTTTTAATCAAAAGATAAATAATAATCAATAATAGGGTAAGGTAAAGCACTTTCGGCTCCTTAACGTAAAATATCGAATAACACCCATCGAATGGATGTATGGAGTGGTAAAATTATATACATATTGCCGAGCTGGCTTCACATTATGAGGCAAGCTTGACAATAAGAATATCTTGTTTATATCTTCTTATTTTACTCCTTGAAGCTATACTTAATAAGAATAACATGATACTGCAGCTGTGTTTTATTGTGTTATCCAATAGAAATATCAGTGCTTTACGGGGTAATTATAACTAAAACACAGATTACAATAAATATATATATTTTTAAAAAGTGATGTACAAAAAGTTTATAAAATAGGTAATGAATAAATTTTTTTTAACGTCTGCACATATTGTAAATTATATTCACAGCAATAAGTAATTATGAGAAACATGTTCGGCATGAATATTCATATGCTGAACTTACCTCACTAAGATGTAAACTGACTTTACAGTTGTAAATTGATCTTTCGACTACTAGATAGTAAGTAAAACATAATAAATTCAACTGCAGGAATGCTATTAAAAAGTGTTAATTTACCTAAGGCCTGAACGACATACAACATACTAAAAACCTTTTTCGGTGTTTATTAATTAGTAATCCTACTTCTCTGACATCATTGTTATTGTATGTTATCTTTATATAATTTCTAGCAATTATCACACTGGCACGCGTGCCCTAAGTGGAGGTGGAGAATTTCTTTTGGCACGAAAATGGTTGATTGTATGTAATCAATTTTATTTTAACTTGCACCAACATCCAGTTAATTAATATTTTGTTTTTTGCTATTGGCAAGCCATCCATTGTTTATAATATACGTATTATATGAAATTGTGCGATACTTAAACACAACAACATTTGCCATCCCTATCAAATCAATTAGTTGTTATAGAAATATTTGAATTAGCTAAAACCTTAAAAGTTCGTAACTAGTTATACTATTAATCACTGCCAACGGCCGTCGTGATAGTATTATCAATTACAAGATACCAAGCGGCTATAAAAAGTTGCGTTCTGTTTAACAGCTAATTGCTTCTGATAGGTAACAGATATTGATCTCAAATTTTGGTCACTTATAGTCATAGTAGTCAAAGTAAACGTTTAAAAGGAAAATCATTTATTGATTGAACACCTAAATACTAAACACGAACGATAAGAAAATGCTTTTCCACAAGTAGGTTTATGAGTGTATTAAATCTTATCTGTAAATGTTTTGGATTGGCCCGCCATTTGTAACACTCCTTAATTTGCATTAAAACTGTAGCATAAATCTTCTAATTACATTTTGGGACATTTCTGGCCACATCTTTTTGGTCCTGTCACAGTTTGTTAACCAAAGAATAAAAAAACAGATTTGCTAGGGAAAATGAATGACCATCAAATTACCAACTCTTTAGATTACTGTATATGGAACGCTCTCTAAGAAAACGTTTAATGAAGCCGCCGAGAACCTTTTGAATACTCGCAACAATTTCGTAGAATTTCTCCCTTCTACCTTTATCACAAGTAAAAACATTTAACCTCAAAACCTCTTAGGAACGCCTATCCTACACAAATTAAATATTCTGTCACTACCATTTCCTCTTCCATTCAAACTAAAAACTTTGACAATGAAAGTGATAATGGCACGTTTTATATTTTTTCAAAACTATTTCACACATTTTTCCTACTCCCTCCCTTAAAGTGTGCAAAAACTAGAATTTGCTGATACACATAAAGATGCAGTACTTTCATTCGTTTCACTTGTTTTTATTTTATTTCATTGTTACCTTAATTAATCTACTCAAATTCTTAGGATTATAATAAATAATCAAATACTTCGCAAAGTCTTCTACCGCGAAAGACTGACATTTACGTCAGAAAATAAGTACAACACATCAAATGTGAGAATAAATCATTTTTTCGGTTTTAAATTACTATTTTGTACATTTTAGAATGAAAGCTGTGATTTTTTAAATTTTAACGCATTAAGATAGATAGGCTTGAAAAGTTTAACGACTGTCATCAATTTTACTGAAAAGTATTAAAATCAAAATCTGGTATATAAATTACTGGAATTTTAAAATATTCATTTTACAGTGATCCCTAAAAGTTCGCACCAAATGCGAAAACTTTAATCTTTGAGTCTGGCCAAAAACTGCGCTCGAGAACCGTTGCGGTTTTAACCTGGAAGCTGTTTCTGCAAGCTAGAAGACTATTCTACCGTCCAATTTATTTACATTTAATGCATTTTCTTGTGAAATGGCTATATCCCTCGATAGAACAGCAAATTCAAACTACCAAATATGAATATCGTAAAAGTTATTTTTCACAGGAAATTATTACTCGTACTACTCCAAGATCGGGAAAAAAGGGAAAAAGGTACAGTACTGTAGATTTTAAAGTATTTTTCTTTGTATTAGAGTTAAGTACTTATATTTAATACTGAACTGTTTTAAAAGATGCTGTCTAAAGATGGGTTCAATAGAATGTAGGAAAAGCAACAGTACATTGTGCAAGCAAATCTTCAGCGACCGCAAAGTATTCTTCAAGTATAGTAAAGTTTTTGGTAAGTTCGAGAGGCTTCCAGGTGCCCATATCCCAACCCTTCCATTCCAAACTCCCATACGTATTCCAATTGACGGTGTTGTCAATAGAATTAGCCACCGCTCAGCAGGATTGTATCGCGCAGGAACTGCCACCCTGCTCGGAACAATCCTCGGCATCTTCTCAATTCCCCTCTGTCTCTGTAAGGTACCTAACCCGGTTACGTTGATAGGACATCTAACCAGACCTGCTTGCACTTGACTTGCACCCCACTTAGCTTATATTGGTTGCTAGTGTATATAGTTTGAGTTTGAGTACAATAGACGAGTTATACTATTTAAGTGTTTTGTTTTGGTGTTGTTTTCCAATTTGAGTTTGTTACAGCCAATCAACCCCGGAACAACCATGTCTCCACAGCAGCCACCCGTAAGTCTTCTTCTGATCGAGCCAAGGACGAGGACGAAGAGTAAACTCCCTAACCAAATCTGGTGCCCGAGGTGTTCCGACTTTAGGATCACACTGACTCAAGAACTGCGTCACAGAAAACAAAATACTCCATAAAGTTTTACAGCCAATCTATATACTTCTAAACCCTACAAAAGAAGTATATCTATCTACATCACAAGAATTTTTTAATCGTATTTAATTTTTCCGTACAGGAACTCTTGATGAGAAACATACACTTAGGGACAAAAATATTGCATATTTTTTAGGCCTTTTTTTAAATTATTTTTGTATGTAGTTATGTAGTTTTTATTGCTAAATGTCTACTATTGCTATATCATTATCGTAGAAACAAAATTCTTGTTGCAATGTTAGCTCAACGATGAAGAATTTACAAAGATCTATAGTTGGTGAAGAAATAAAGATTTCTCGCTCATTCGTTTTAGCAAAAATTGAAACGTGTGAGGTAATGTTGTCTTCCACAATGTCATACAAAGAAAAACGGACAATCACATTATGCAGTTAAAAGACTACTTTCGTACAATTATTTCTAAGACAGTGCACAGTGGGCCAGGAGACCAGTAAAAGTGACCAAAATTGCATATCTCGTAAAACACGTAAAATATCTAGCAATGACACATTTATATAAGGTTTTCGGGATTGTTGATTTCATTTCTGATATCAAAATCAAAATTCAAAATCTCGGATTTAAAATGGCACCAAAAATTACAAAAGATAGTTCGATACACTTGAAACCCAGTTTATAGTGATTTTTTAGCCTGTAATTTCTGTTTTTGATGTAAAGAAATTTTTATATATTATTGAAAATGGCGGATTTAATATGGAGCCAAAAAGAAATATAAATAATTTTTTTTCAATGCGCGCAGTGGGCTAGAAAACTGAAAAGTGACTAAATTTGGTATTTGTGGTCGTTGATGTCGTTTAATTGATTTTTGAAC
The DNA here is from genome assembly GCA_011009095.1 of Ignelater luminosus. NCBI lineage: Eukaryota > Metazoa > Arthropoda > Insecta > Coleoptera > Elateridae > Ignelater > Ignelater luminosus. Next base: position 369,943 of record VTPC01089669.1, read on the forward strand.
TAAAACAACTACAATTATAACCGATAAATATTGTAGTTTCTAGGATCTACAATGCGGAGGTTGCAGTTCGATTTTAGATCCCTTGTTGCGGAATGCTTTTTTAGCGTGAGTCACACGAAACTGGGTGCTTTCTTTTAACGTTCCCCTTGCCTCTTACAATTTTAGAATCAAAGAAATTGATATTTAACTTAATTCATATTTTATTTTGCGGCATTTTTCAATATCTACTTCTTCTTCTGACGATTGAAGATCATCTAAATAAATAAATGTGTTTAAAATTCCTAAATTTACAGTTTCTTCTTCTAATTCTTCTGAATTATGATCGTTATTGAAATTAGAACTGTTTAAGTCGGGAATAGCAAGTAAATCTTTTAGTCTTGTGGGATCGGTATAGATCTTTAAATGTAGACGATGATTTGTTTACATATGTGTGTTTAAGTTATATAGCAAAATTAGCAAGAAGTAGCAACTTTTTCTAAAAATACACACTATACGCAGTATATATCATTAGATTTTCCCTTTTAGAAGGTGGAATCTCGGAGAATGTTAACTCGGAAGTGGGTAGGTATGATTAGTATGCTCGTGAGAATACAAGAGGAATGTAATATATCATAATTTATTGTTGCTTTCTTCCATTTTATGTAATATATTGTTCATTCTTGACCTTTTCTCAATATATTAATATACTAAAAATCCGGAAAATAATATAAAACTTGATTATATCAACCATGAAGTAAAAAGAGATGAACAGAAATTTCAATATATATTTTTACTTAATCTTATTATAACTGATACAAAAATAATGCAATCAACGAAATATTGTTGTTATAACTACTTTCAAAGGTTTTGAATACAATAATAATTTATATCATGGATCAATGCGGATTTTGACTTTTGGCCACTTTTACTGGTCTCCTGGCCCACTGTGCAGTGGCGTATATTCTCATAGATACACATTACACTAACAGGCAATAAAATGCGATATCCGAGGGCTCAAAGCTACAAATATACCTACTAATACAAGTATATCAAGTTTTTAAGAAAAATATGTGTGTACTTCTTTCTAATAAAAACAAAAAATGCCTCAACATTTCAACATAGCTATATTTACTTTAATATCAAATATAGTAAAATAAATCTTAATAAATCTTACGTAGACACAATCTCGCACAGTACGCAATTACAAACATCGCCCATAGCAGCACACAGTAGTACAACGGTACAATGTAATTCAAATTTCAATATGAATATTAATCTAACATGAGACGAATAATAAACAAGGATAAGACATTTTTTTTTCTAAAAACACTGAACGCTGTTGCGTTTTTGTACTTACTTATGACTGCTGGAATTCATGATATCAATATTTGAATAGAGGACAGATTATTTAAGTTCGACTTTAGATTATCACCCGACTATGTAAACTTTATTATAGTATTATTGCTGTTATATTGATATGATGTTTATTGACAATTATTCATGTGTTACGTAATACGATTTCTAGTTTAATGTTATGTGTGAAATTAGGCAAAAACACAGAACAACACACGGCGTTTTTTTATTTATCAACTTATCAGAAGGAACCATAACGAAGCTTCAGGCTTGAGTTTTATAATGAAACACAACTGTTATCGTTATACAGGTCATTAAGAAGAAGACGATAAAGAATAGGCTGATGAAATGTAGACTTACGGTATATGCATTTGTTTCCATGTTTTGGGAAGAAGATTAAAAACCATCTTCAACTAATTTTTCGTACGACCACTATCCTGAATCTTTTTAGATAGAACACTTTGTATTGACCCCATATTTTCTAGAGGAATTTCTCAAAGTAAATCCAATGATATAAGGGTTACTCTACCTATCTTGTAAGGTTTTAAAGATATTCACTATTCTTTCGTTAAGGATTTCATTATTAATTTTTATAAACGAAATGAAAATGAATGGAAATGAAATGAAACAAATTTCCGTGGCAATGCGATTTACTTTACCTGTGGCGAGATTAGTAACGATCTTTCGAGCATTCAAGAAAGCTTAATTTTCTCGAAAACGGTTGAGTTTACTAAAGAATTGCAAAAGGTGAATTCTCTTGCAGAAGAAATAGTGCTCAGATTTTAAAATTTTGCCCATAGAAACAGTTCTAGGCTTGCAAAGAAAGGTGTGCGTGTAAAAGTCTATATTCAAAATTATTAATTTCATCGATATTTCAGGAAGAATATCATCTTAACTCCGCAAGCCAACATACCAAATTTCATCGATTGATTCGGTGAGACGCAGTTAAAAAATAAAGAAAAGGTTGTACTAACTTTGACAGCTTATAACTCAAAAACGAGAAACTAAGTTGGCTTAACTATCCGAATTGTTAAGGGGCGCGTTGAATCCCCTATATTTAAGTCAAATTCCGAAGCAGAAAACTAGAGTTTATACAACAAAATAAATTCCAGTGTCATAAACTAGATAAATATGTCAAACAATCGACAACAATGCTAAAAAATGAAAAAAAGTTGAAAGTGCAAAAAATAAGGGGCTGTTCAGGAAATAGATAGTTTCATATAAATCTTATTAGCTTAATTTCTATTAATAAGTTATTCTATTTATTATAATTATTTATATTGGATTTGCTTCATCAATTCCTTTCTATTCAGTTCTTCTCAAATTGTTCCAGGCTGTGTTCATTACCTCGTTTCCATTATTTTTGATAAATTCTTCCAAAATTATTTTGAACACTCTTCGAAATCTAACCAGATTTTTGGGCGTAACAGCACGTTTTGAATATTTCTTTTTGCATAGGACTCAAAATCGTTCGATGCCCTTTTTTTAGGAACATTAGGAGCATTTTAGAATTCTGATATAAAAGTAATTTCCTGTTGTTACAAATAATCCGTAATTTTTTTTTTATAATAAACAGTAGTAGGCATGTATGGTTAGAAAAGTACTTTGCGATTTTCATTCTTCGATATGAAAGGAATAAATCTTTCCTTAACAGAATTTTCCAAATACCCGTCACCAGTCCGAAATATAAAATTTCCTAAAAATGAACGTTATTAGAGGTGCTCACAGACAATGAACGGTCAGGAGTCATTTTTCGCATAACTTTGTATATGATTGATTTCGGAATTTCCTCATTTTTGAAGCAATAAAAAGTTTTAAATTTATTATGATTTGCAATGTTTTTGTAGATTGGATAAAGCGTTTCGACAGTATTCCTTTTTCTTTCCGCGACATTTTGACAACTGCTATTAGTCTTCCTATTTCTTGGATAGCCCCTTAATTGCATTAGAAAATAAGTCCAAATTTATGCAATAATAGATATGATAACAAGACACATTGTAGAAATACAAAATTTGCAAACAAATAATAATATGATAATCAAATGTAACCATTTCGTAGCATCACGCATGTGTCAATCTAATTAGTGAAGTGAAAGTTTCTCAAAGTGCTGTAAGAGAACCTAAGCTTTATTAAAGCTTCCCGCAGTACATTATTTATAATGGCTCCTCTTGTTATTTGAGGAAACTGCTCAAAACCTGTTTTCTAACGGGAGTTTTATAAGGCTCCTCAAGTTCAAGAGTCATAATAATAGTAACGCACGTTACCAATACGAGAATAAATTTTGTAATAACAACCATAAAGATCTTATACAAATTAAGAACGTCTGGGTTTTATAATATGATACAGAAAACCTTTACAAAACATCCTTATATCACCATTAGTACTAAAATGTAAGGTTTATGCATATTTGAGTGATTGTTACCATTTGTAATTTTATAAAAACAAAATAAAACTGCAAGATGCTTTAGTAATTGAATCAAGTAATAATATCACTCATAAAAATACTTGATTCCCAAGATCGCTCAAAATGTTCATTGGGTTGTGTGACTATCTTTCTGAATGTACTACAGGGTATCTCCGGAATAAACGAAAGTATTGATAAATCAAATTACTGAACTAAAATTAAGGCTAGTTTCTTAGATAAACCTAGCTCTAAAGTTTACTGTCTCCGAGATACAGGCTGTCCAAGTTTCAATTAAGATTTCTTGTTTTCTTAATATCTCGGGAACAAAGTGAAATATTAAAATGAAACTTTTTACATAGCATTTCCTCGTGGATATTATTGTGTGGTATACTACCATTATAGACGGAAATGCAGGATGGTGCGAACACACCTTTTTAGAGCATTTCTGTTTCGTCATTCAAAAAAACAATTATTCCGGTTTTGTAATTTACGGATGATTTGGGGATGGAAGATACTCATACTTTTTATGCGATGCACCGTTTTTGAGTAAAATGAGATTTTCAGAAATTTTGCAATATCAAGATTTAATTTGATTTCTTGTTTTTCTAATATCCCGGAAACCAAGTATGAATTATTTAAGACAAAAGTTTCAATAATTTGTTTTCCAACATGCTTCCTAAGAAAGATGCAACCTTCTAAAAGGGATACCAAAAAAACGGCTTTTTGGTCATAATTGCTAATGGAAAAGAGATAGCTTTATAAAATTTTTAGATGAGAAGTTTATGTATTTAAGAAGGAGTTGATACACAAAAATGAACATTTAATTGTTTGTAGAGCTTTGAGCGTTTCTTTGTTGTCGAAGTGTTGATAATATGTTCATAGAATAGTTTAAATGGTTCCTCCACCTACTTAAGTAAAACTTTTAGGTTTTCTGTTTTAGTTTCGAGTATTGGCAACGGGTCTCTATGAACTTTTTGAAGTGATATTTGAATAATTGATGCATTTTTTGTTTTTGGAAGACCTAGATCGAACGCACTTCATGCAGTGCAGGATATCAGCACTCTAAATAAAATGATGATATTTGAAAATGGAAAGTTGAACCCGTTTATCTCTATCCAAATTTTTTGTCTCGAGGCACATGAAGTTTTATAATACTTGTGCCTTAAAATTTATGATATCATCTCTTTTAACTTCACAGACAGTGAATGAGTTTGAGCATTTGCTGTAATAATGATTTCAGTATAAGTGTGAATATAATAAATTCTGTCGAATCGGCGTAAGTTTCTTTTAATGATTTCGAAACTCCGATCATAAGGAAGAAACAAACGCCCTCGAAGCGGAAAAAACTGTTGCACTTTTTCAAATCTGCCTGTATCTGTTAAGGACATGCACATTCTTGTAACGCAGTGATTTTTATTCTGCCCTGGACAGTTATCAGAAAATAGACGCAGTTCCTTCACCTCGGAGCCAACGTACTTCTTAATGTAATCCATTAAAAAACTGCAAACTTCGTTGGGACTTCTTTATGCTTCGGCTTCATGATAAATATAAGAAACTGCCTTTTTTATTTTTATGATGGTAATACAAAATACACTAACGCTAAGCTGGGATGTCCAAATTCCTTTCTTTCCTCACAACTGTTTTGTTGAGCTTCAGAATTTGATGATTTTAGTATCATAATCGTAAATAAAAACGCTTTATACTAAAAAAAAGGCGTTCTTGTGTCAAGTCGCTCAAACCAATTGTTTTCGAGAAAAACGCGCTCCTGTAAATATCTAGTAATTTCGAAGCAGGATATTTTGTGTCCTCTGCCATAACCGAAACCTGTGAGTTTTTTTTTTTTTGTTTCAATTCAGATGAGTTGTAGCAAGTTAAACAGTCATGTTATACTCTAAAATTTAATTCATTTATCTCTCATCATTTAATAACTATGACTGAAAAAACGGTTTTTTTGCCCTCTTGTATCTTAGGAAACATTGTAGGAAAAAGAATTATTGGAGCTTTTGCCTTAGACTAAGTCTAGAATACACTCCTGGAATAGCGACCTGAATTTATATAGAGCCTTATAGAACATTTATTTAAAATTTCTTGCTTACGTGACTTTGGAAAACCCAAAATGGCGCATTTCTTTTAACAAGCACACGAGTAATTTTTGTCATTAAATTGTTTGTAAACTTCTAATAAACACAATTATGTTGTTCGACAGTGGCCTAACAGGCATTCGGAAAATGTGTGGTTGCCCCGCTCTACACCTTTACTCATGCGGAATGTGTCGACAACTAGAATTCATGATAATAGATGCCGAAAATCCCATTTTAATATTTCATGATTTCCGAAAAAAAAAGATATTACAATTTAGATAAGAAGATATCCCTTTGCAAGTTACCAAGTTAACGATAAAGTGGTGATGAAATAAACACCACTCGGTGATGGACAAAAACTAAAACCTAGATTTCTCGGATCGTACCGTGTAATGAAAGTAAACCCCGGCGATCCGATAATGTGATAAAAGACAGAATATTTAAGGAACCTTTTAAGACGTCAACACTGGGGGAATACATAAAACCGTCCACTAATTATTCATTCGGGTCGGATAAATGATCACGAAAGTCGAGTACGGGATAAGAAGGTTTTGTGCCTTTTTTTCAGGTGTATCGCGAGTACTGCGATGAATTACGGAGAGTTACGTCAAGGAAGGTTACAGAAGTTTTGAATTATAGTTTTTGTGGAGTAAGAATTGTATTAATTTGTTACTTTGAGCCTGTACCCGGTTAAATAAATTGGTGTTTTTACATATTTCAAGAGATCCATGTGGGTTTCAATGTATGTTCTATGGCGTTATCTTTTAAGTACTCAGTAGATACTCAGTTCATACTTGAATAAAAACTTGACAGGGAGCTGTACAGGGTAATAAGCTATAACACTTTGAGGTGTGAAAGGAAAAAATGTATATAGGACAATCATAAATTTATGTACTAGCAATAAACCACAAATAATACTAAACATCAAATAATCTAACATGAAATGCAAATAAAAAAATTAGAGTTTGCTAAGCTTTGCTATTACTATACAGTATGTTCCTATTTCGATGCTCACTATTGGGATCTCGGAAATTGTAAGAGATACGAAGTCAGTTAAATTAGAAAAGTTTTGGCTATTTTTTAGATCAGTTTACTTATGCTTTTGTTTTTTCAAAAAAGTTTATGGCTTACTAGATATTTGCTAAAAACGAAATTATCTTATAAAACTAAAAGCCCCCTTCTTTCTCACCATGATGCCCCGGAACCACTTGCGTATACTTCAGGGCATGGGTGGCCTTTACACTTAGTCTCTTATCTCCTACCTCCTACCTTGTTCTAGTCTCTCTTCTCTCTCTTTTTGTGCCATTATAAGCTTGATAAATGTGCCTATCTTTTCCCGTTTTCCCTCTTTCGTCAGTCTTACAAGATTTTCTATTGCCACTACCTCTCCAATACCACTATACGCTTTGTGCATTTGTCGCTCTCATCTCCCACACTCAAGGGACGTATGTTCAGCCGTGTCTATAGCGTTACAGTATCTACATTTGTCGTTATCTCTTTTCCCCATTTTTTGCAGGTATGCGTTAAAGGAGCCGTGGCCTGTTAAAATCTGAGAACTGTAGTAATTTATTTTTCGGCTTTTACAATTCACCCAGTCTTTGATGTTTGGGATAATCCTCTTTGTCTGGGCAATTGTAAATTCTGTTCCTTTCCCTCATCTTCGGGTGGAAAGGGACAACCCCTGATATAACCTGTAGGCCTACTGTTGGTGCCGTTCTATACGCGCTTGCAATTCTCAATAGGATTTTCCTCTGCGCCCTTTCCATAATTGTTTTGTATTTTTTAATACCTTGCTTTGTGCCAGAGGGGTAGCCCGTATAGTAAAATCGAGTGCATCACCACCCCCTTAGCATTTCTCGTTTTTTGTTGGTCGGTCCTCTCACGCTGAGCATGATTTGGGCCGTCCTTGCTTCCGCTTTTTTGGCAACCATGGCTACATGGCATCCAAAAGTGCCGTGGTATTTTAAGGTCTTTCCTGGTATCACCTCGGTGCCTTGGACTCTAAATATAATGCCCCCCCCTTTTCCATGGGCCCTTCAATTTCATTGCTTCCGTCTTTCTGGCGGCTAATCTAACCTAACCTAACCTAACCGAACCCAACCCAATCCAACCCACCCAACCTAACCTGCATAAGTATTTAGGTTATGGCTTCTTAGGGATTAGATGTTTTGAATGTGTGCTATCTGGAGAATTTTGAGTGTGTGCTATCTCAGGATTATTTGGAATTGTCAAACACCAAGTGGCCTGCATATACCAACAATGTCTTTTTTATTTAGCTTGTTACGAATCCAGATCAACCTGCTTATTCACTTCAAAGTGACTCATAGATAATTTATTGATTAATGGAAAATAATGATGTCTGGAATTTATTGGTGACTGTTGAATATCCCACATAGCAGAGACACGTCATGCCGACGTAAGTGTTTGGTCATTCATAACGTCAATCTTCCCATTAAATGACGTGTTGTAAACGTAAATATTACATACATAAGTCACAGCCCAGTGACGTCATATCACAACGTCGTTTTGACGTCACACCATAACGCCACCTTGACGTCAGTTAAAAAGCCACAAAGACGTCCCTTGAATGTAATAAATAAACCACAATCTACAAAACGAAAATATATTATTAGAATATAGATACAAATGCAGTTACAGAAAAACGAGAGAACCCCACACAGTAGGTGTGACCTGTGAACCAAAAAATTTCACCTCAAGAGACTCACATTTTGAACTGTTTGTATTTTGATTCAGATATAAGTACTAGGACAAATTCAATGACTGTCAGTTTGAATTTCAAGTTATTTTGAGTTTGACAAATCTTAAATCTATATTTTTTTTATTAAATGCTTTTTTATTGATTTATCTATATAATTTGTTTATAATATCGAATATTTACAGGAAAGATCTAGTTTTAACCAGGTTTTGGTTCTATTGATGGTTGATAGTTCTAACGAATTAATCTGTTATGACTAATATTCATTATTTTACAAGGTCAATCTTGGAAGTAATATTTTTGGTTCATGGTTACAAATACAAAATCTGAACTAAATTGCAGAAATACTCTTACAAGTATAAAAACACTTACATATTATAATACATCTATATACAATCACTTGCAAAACGAAAGTACACCAACACAAAAAATTTGCGACTCTTCATTAGTGTAGTATTGCAATTCATTCTTCATTTTATTGGCAAGTGTATCAGTCAAAACATGTTTCAGGGTATTATTTACTCTTGATGTTAGGTCTCTTCCACCCAGTATAGATAAATATGAGCTCTACAACAAACACAAAAGAAATGCATACAATAACATGCAATAAGAAATGACTTACAAATTCAATCAATGTTCAGGTTTCTGCAAGTATTTTTCAATATTTTGCAGCTCCTGTTGATTTGATGCTGGCAGACTTAAGAGAATCTCTGGAATTTAAATTGTTGAATTTCTAGAGAGAGGATGGTTATAAAGAATGCTCAGAATCTGATTATTCTGTTGCTTTAAATGTGCTAAAGTAGAAAGCACTTTTTTCAAAACTAAAAACCAAAAAACTGTATTAAAGTTTCCTTTTTTCTCTACAAAATCAAGTTTACCAGCATTTATGTTCAACTCTGTTTCACAAGGAGTATAGGTAGCTGATAATTGATTGTCAGCAGACGCAGCTACTAAATATGACGTTATTGGTGTTGATGTAAACTGAGATGATCATCCTGCTTCTAAACTACAACTATACTGAAGGCAGGAGATATGCTGCACCTATACATTTTTCTGTTTTAGAATAGTATTTTATGCTAAAATGATTGCTTACCAGATGTTGTATTTTTCAAATTGTTTTGGGTAATTTTTCGATTCTCTCTGAGTAAACTTTGTGAAACTTCCTTGCATTTTCTTCTCTAGTGCTATTTCTTATTATTTTTAGCCTTTGTGCTTACTGTATACATTATCTCTGTTGATAGTATTATTATTAATTGGTTACCAAAAGCTCTGAAATTTTTCTAACATCCCAAGAATAAATAAAATGAAAACTAGTGCACCGAATACAATTATATAATAGAATATCATAATTGTATACACCGTACTATTATACTTTTAAATATTTTAAATTTTAATATTAGTTAATATTAAAACGGTACCTACAAAATCCTAGCGATAAGTCTGATGTAATATGAATGCAGCTTTACGAATTTTCCCAACGTACATTTTGGTACATCTGTGTATTAACAATTTCGGGGAATCCCCGAACTTGATGGCAATAACCTTATGCAAGTCTTAGAAATTCTATATGGTTTATAACAATTTCCTTATTCTTTGTTCAGTACAAATGTAAAATTCAATAAAAGTCCCGGTAATAGTAATATGATCTTCGGGACGCTGAATCGGATTGTTGATATAAACACGTAACTACCTACTGAACTTCGTTTCGTAAAAACATCTCGGCCAGCCATTTTTAATATAATAGTATATTATTGTATTACTTGCTTTCAGGATATCCTTTATACTAACTAGTTCTTATTGCATGAAACTATAATACTTACCTAAATTTACTTATTCAAAAGCAAATTTCACAACGTGAACGCCGTCGATATAACACAAACCACACAAACACAAAGATACCTGCGACCTATGACGCATTGGCGCAGACTCACGCTGTACTCGCAGGATCTTGTCGATCTTAGTTGCGTTCGGTTTTGCGTTTTGGAACGGAGCGAAGAGCACGCGGATTGTAGGTCACGTGACCGAAAGAGCATTTAGAGGTTTGTGATTTAACGAACGCGTAGAGTAAACGGAGTGGAGTCATGTGATCAGAAATGGAAAAAATGACAAATGTAACCTGTGTAACCTTAAAAATGGAAAATGATAGGAAGCAACTTCTTTCGCTTGTTCTGTACTTTGGCCATGAATTATTTTTTGATAGTAGCAGCGACGAGGAAACTGAAGAAATCAGTAAAATCTGCTGCAAAAACTGCATTCAATAGACAGAAAACGTATCACGGTGGGCCATCCAGAAATTAGTATAGATAAAGGCTGTATGATTATGATATGGTACTTGGGTAATTTAGAAAGTTTGAGGTAAGTTAAAAGTTGCAAAATTGGTAAAGTAGATGTTAATTATGTTAATTATTTTAGATCTGTAGCTAATCGCTTTTGTATTAGTAAATCAACATGCTGGGCAGTCTTATATCGAATGTGTAAATTATTATTGGAAATAAATGCACACCACCAAATAATTGCTTTGCCCTCTCAGGCAAAAGCAGAAACGATTATTGGTAAATTTAAAAGACGCTATGGAATGCCAGGTAAGTGCAACCATGGCTACATGGCATCCAAAAGTGCCGTGGTATTTTAAGGTCTTTCCTGGTATCACCTCGGTGCCTTGGACTCTAAATATAATGCCCCCCCCCCTTTTCCATGGGCCCTTCAATTTCATTAATTAATTAATTCTTGGTGCTATTACCAAATAATTATAACTTTCTTTAAAGGGATTATAGGTGCAGTGGATGGAACCCATATCCGTATTAATGCTCCCAAAGAACATCACTGCTCTTACATAAATCGTAAAAACTACCATTCGATTCTACTGCAAGGGGTCTGTGATAGTGATTTACTGTTCATAGATATCTATACAGGACAACCAGGGTCTGTTCATGATGCAACTCTTTTTAAAAAATCAGATCTATACAATCGCATACCTACAAATAATATAGATTTTTCGAATAATACACATATAATTGGGGACAAAGCCTATCCTTTGGCAACTTATTTAATGGTGCCATACAAAGATAACGGCAACTTAACACCTCGAGAAAAGAACTTTAATTTAATATTGAGTAAGTCGAGAGCTGTAATTGAAAATGCATACGCATTACTGAAAGGCAGGTTTAGACGACTAAAGTACATAGAAACTGTACGCATGGAATTTATTGTGTTATTAGTAATGAGCGCAACAATTTTACACAACTTATGTATTTTATGTGATGATAAGGTTGAAGAATTATTTAGTATGGAAAAAGAAATATTAGAAGAAAGAGAAACAGCTCCTGTTGTGAATGCATGTGAAGAAATAAGGAATCGGGGCAATGTAACTGCTATACAAAAACGAAGAGAGATTGCAAATTCTTTACCACTTATTATTTAATTTATTGTATTATTCTGTATTAGTACTACTAACAAAATAAAACAAGTATTTCTTTCTCACAGTCATTTAATACAAGTAGGTAAATTTTCATGCACCAAGTGTAATTTGCTGGTATAATTGGAATAGTTTGATTGACAATTAAAAGTAAACCTAACACATAGTGCATGAAGAATGTGTATTATTATGTCTATTATCTATAACAAATAAGTTCACATAAACTTAATTTTTTAAACTCTAAAACAGAATTCTCGAAAGGAAAGGTAGAATATGTTACAATTTATCTACTAATTTTTCAAACAGTGCCAAGAACTTGTCTTGTCTAGCCATCTTGTTTTTATGCCTATCTTCTGCTGCGTTTGCTTTTCGCTTCCTGTGTACTTGAAAGTCAGTTTCACTATGTGTAGAAGAAGGTGTTGATGATCTTGATGTAGGCTCTGGCTGTCTAATATTTAATCCTGTATAACTACTACATGTAGCTGGAGGGTTAATTTCAGGTTTCGTAAACAAAATATCATGCATGGATGTAAAAAATTCCCATTGTCTTTTATTTTTGCCATTGCTGTTGTTGTGTTCTAATACAACCTTGTATGTTCGCTTTAAAGATTTCCACTTTGTCTCACAGTTTTTTGCAGAGAATTCTCTGTTGCATTGACTGGATAATGTTAATGCAATTTTTATCCAAACGAATTTTTTCATTGTATTCTCAAATTCGAATTTTCTATCTTTCACTTCATTTATTAACTTTAAAATGGTTTCAGTAGTCCACATCTTTTCTCCACCGACTGCAATAGTTTCCTCTTCTGGCAGGTTTTCATCGTCATCAACCTCTACGGGTGGATCCCCTTCAACCTCCTGTTCACCAGTAATTACATTATATGTGGTTATTGCTTGAAATGCAGACCAAAAACTGTCTAAAATAGAAATACAAAAATAAATTACTTAAATGAGAATATTCTTAATAATATGTATACCTACTTCCAACTTCAATTTTATGTTCATTATCAATGTGAATGATAATTCGAATTTGAGAATACAATGAAAAAATTCGTTTGGATAAAAATTGCATTAACATTATCCAGTCAATGCAACAGAGAATTCTCTGCAAAAAACTGTGAGAATTGAATTATTTTCTAAATAGAATATTCATATAAAAACCCAAAAAAGTATAAATCAATCATAGATATTTAACTTTTTATTTTTGAAACTGACAAATAGATACCAATGAAATTTCCAGATTTCTTCTTTTATTATGGAATATAAAGCTATTATTATATTATCGAAAGCCGGAAACCGGGTAAAAGGTGTAGATTTTATTTAATTTTTTTTTTGAGATAAAGGTACATATAAACGTCAAATAGACGGTACCGAGACGGTACCGAGACGTCTTAAAAATTACGTTTTTATTTCGTCCCAACACTTACGTGTTTAAAACGCCAGTTTTTGGGCTTACGACGTCGACAACCAAAATTACTTACCGTCGACGTCAATATAACGTGTGTCTGCTATGTGGGATAATCTTTTGTTTGCTACAGACTTAAAGCTACTATAGAAGACGCTATACTAAATAAAACAGTATTATTACACACCCGTGCCTAGAGATGGACGATTATCAGTTTTAATAATAATCTATTAATCAAATTAATCAAATAATCGATTTTTTAATGATAAACTTTCAATTAATCGATTTTCCGATTGATCGATCACTATTCACAGCCCTACGTGTCCCATGGTGCTGCTGTAGTAAAACCTATCGTACAGGCGGTTCCGCTTGTTGCTAGCATTGACATAAAAGTTATTATATCAATGGTTGCCAGGAGGTTAGGTACATGCACCCAGCTGTGTAAAACAGTGTAGCGTACGATCGATAGCAAGTTTTGTCCAGGGGAGTGCAAAATATTAATAAAGACTAAGATAACCCTGGCCTAAAAGCTTAAGATTACATGTAACGGGAAAATGCCCAAAAGTATGCACGAGTCCCGTCAAGACCAATGGCTGATGTTAAATCCCGTAGCTCATGCCGCAGATGGGGTGGATTCTCAAATGAACTTACCTAAGCACACACAAAGAAAAGCTCACCGATTTCCAAAACTCTTACTAGACTGATAGATGTTCACAAAAGAGGGCGCCAGCAGTCGTAGATTGAAGGGTTCGGATGGTCGGTCACGCGCTGCTCGTGAATCCGACACCCTGTATATAGGTTTCTTACGAAACCTCACTCTGTGTATAACTTACCTCCTGGAAGCTTTATTAAAATTCGCTCTAACGTTTCACAATCGAGACTCAACACAAAATAAAAACTATATAAACACGTGATTTGTCTTAAATAATTTTGCCGAGAAGTCCTCTGAAGGCTTCCTTCTTTTAAAATAATCAAAAAAAGAAATACAAATTAGTATTAACTTTTCTCTTGAACAAAGGTATGTAAACTTTAAGTGAAATTTAGAATAAGCACCACCGTGCTTTTTAATAGCCAAAGAAAAAAAAACAAAATTAACGCTGCTTCGTCTGGACCAGGGATCCACTTACAAAAAAAAACAAAATACAAATAATAGACCT